>JANTCA010014299.1:0-26010 GCA_024741275.1 Chironex yamaguchii | reverse complement strand
TCATTGTAATTTTGCAGCCAGTCAGGTCCTTTCCACCAGATTTCTTTGATTTGGTTTGCATTGCAGCCACGACTGCCAATGTCTGCTGGGTCTCTGTTGTACTCACGTGATGCCATTCTAGACTCTTTGTCTTGATCTTGTCAACTCAATTCTTGACAAGTTGTTTGTACTGTCCCCCTCCACAAATCCAATGCAACACAACAGTGCTATCCGACCAAGCAGCTGTTCCATTGATGTGAAACCCTGCTAAAGCTCGTCTAGCATTCTCCATGAGGTTAACAGACATATGGGCAGCAACTAGCTCCAGTCTAGGTATCGTCAATCCTCTCTTGGACAACCGTGAACTTTATCCAAGTAGTCTTTGGCTAATTCCCTGTGGTTGAAACACGACAGCATAAAGTGCTGCAGAGCATCCATTTTTGCTGGCATCACCAAATACATGGAGTTCAACGTACTTGAATGTATCCTGATGCAATGGTACAGCTCTAGGGACTGTCACAGCATGGTAGCAAACGTTTCCACTTAGTCCACTTCTTCTGGATGTCCTTTTGCAGGGGAGTATCCCATCCAATCTTCAGATCACAGATTTCACGGAAGACGACTTTCCCATTGAGAAGTATTGGCAAAACCAATCCAATGGAGTCAAATAAAGATGCAAGATACTGCAGGAAGCCCCATTTGGTGTCTTCGAAATCCTTCTGTGGTAGCTTGATGGTCAACAGATCTTCACCTTTCTTCCATGAAAGTCCAAAGATGGCTGTCTCGTTCTTCTTAACTTGCAGTTGTTGTTTGGTGGTCACAGCTATCCATTTCTTCTTCAGCTGCCTCTAGTGATGCAACATTGGAGTGCCACTTGTGTAACTGGAACCATGCTTCTCCCAATATCTCCACTATTCTGTCTTTGTAATCTTGTACTGCTGCTGGAGTCACTCCTTCCTCCTCCTATGACATCATCCACATCAAGATTCTTCTTGAGCTCTTCGACAATTGCTGGGTACTTCTCTGCAAATTGGTCAAGATGACAGTCAATGGTTCCTCCAAGAAGGAATGGTGATGAACCGAGGCCAAACATCACTCTTGTAAAACGAAGCACTTCCACTTCTCGAGTTGTTCGATCCTTGATCCAATGGAACCTCATCACATCTCGGTCTTGGGCCTTTACTCGTATTTGAAGGAAGGCTTGCTTGATATCTCCTGTCAATGCAATTAGATACATGCAGTTCCATATGATCACATCCCACATCAGATTCTGCAGTGTAGGTCCTACTTCCAAACACTCATTCAACGATGGGCTCTCTTGATTTGGTCTTGCTGATGCATCATATACTATTCGAACTTTGGTGCTTTCAGCTGCCTCCCGGACCACTGCCTTGTGAGGAATGTAAAATTCCTTCTCTGTGGTACTAGTTGGTGCTCTCTCGACAATCCCTTCATCGATTTGGTTCTTTATAATTTTCTCCTACTCGTCAAACAATGGCTTGTTCCGGTCCAGCTTCTTAAGCAATATTGAAAGTCAAGCAAGGCTTGCTGAATTGTTGTTCTTCAGTTCAGGGTGTCCCACTTTCCATAGTAATCCTGTCTTGTACCAACCATCAACGTCTCTATGTAGCTGTTCTTTGAATTCTTCATACACTGAACCTTGGTCGCCTTGTGGGCTGTCCTTGATGCCAAGTACATCAAGTTGACAGAGTCTGTCATAATCCTCATAAGATGATCTCGTCAAGTACAACTTCGAATCTACTTCATGACCTGGTGACATAATGGTCCACCCAAATCTCGTCAGCTCTGGTATTGGTTCTCCTGGTTGACCAACTCTAGGTGCTGCTGGCATCTTGATCCTTGAGTATTCACTTGCTCCAAGTATCATATGTACCGGCAGCTGCTCCTTCTTGTCTTTGTCATCCATGGTCACTCCCTTTAGATGTTTGAACTGGTCAATCAGCTTCCTGTAGCAGGGGTTCTTCAGATTGAGAAGACTGTCTTTCTCCACAAGGATGATCTCAGCAGCAATGTTGAACTCATGAGAAGTTCCGGCTATCTCCAAGTTGTAGATACTGACTTTGCATGACATTGTGTGCATCAGCATCTCGATTCTCCTTCCCTCGCAACGAATTGGCTTTACTCCAATCTTTTCTATCAGGGTTGCAGAAGCATAACAGCTCCCTGCTCCAGTATCTAACAGTGCCCTGCATTTAATTCCATTGACTATAACTACCACGACTGGGTAAACAACAGACTTCTCACCCAGGAAGGACATTGCAGTACTTGCTACAGCAGGTGGCCTGGTCTCTTTGTCACATATCGATGTGTGGTGCTTCTTTGAACACTTGAAACAGCTACGGCTCTTGCACTGATTTTCGTGATGTAATTGTTTTCTGCAGTTAAAACACAGCTGTTTGGTGCTCAGGATTAAACGACGATCTGCCAGGGCTGGCACAACTGCACAGTCTCCAGACTTGTGATCTGCTTGCTCACAGTAGATGCATCCTCTGATTGGGCCTCCTTGTATGGTGTTGAATGATTTTTCACTTTTACGGATGTGCTGCTTCTCTCTGCTTTCCTCAGCAGCTGGATTCCGCTCTGTCCACCGTCTGAGTGCTTCTACTAGGTGTGGAAATTCCCACTCCTTCCATTGGCTATCAAGTCGAACCAGGTCCAACCTTATGGCAGGCAATCTATCCAGTGTCATGCGGACATATCCATCAATGGCCTTCAACTTTCCCATTGTTTCCAGAGCTTGCACATGTTTTGTTAACTTCTCACAAAATTCATGTATCTTCCTTGCGTTACACGTAGCGATGGTTGGAAGAGCCATGATCTCCTGCACATGTGCATTGACAATTTCACTTGTTTGTCCATACTTGGTTTTTAGGATGTTTTTTGCCCTTTCATAGCCTTCTGCTGTAAAGGGTAGACCATCTGCTAGCCCTTTTGCACCAGATGACAACAGCTCCTTCAGGTATGAGTACTTTGTAATTTGAGCTATCGAAGCACTGTCAATTTCTGCTTGGAACTGGTTCCAGAACCGTTGCCAGTCCAAATGTGTTCCATTGAACCTCGATATTGTCAGCTTTAGCAGTTTTGCCTGTAATTTTCCGCCCTTTTCAACCACTGTCCCTGTTTTGAATTCCTTACGCAGCTCTGCTCTCATGGCTTCTTTTTGCTTTTCCTCTTTGAGCTCTCGTTGTAGCCGTTCATGATGTTCCAGCATCTCCTTTTCATGTGCCTTTTGTGTCTCCATCTCGTTGAGGGTTGATAAGCCTTTCTGCAAATTATCCAGAGCTTCTTCATGGGTACTTGTCTTTAGCTCCAGGGATTGTGTCCAACTCTCAGTATCTTCGTCAGTCATGTCAGCATTCACAGCTTCATACAGAGAGTCCCGCTTCAGATCAAGTAGCCTTTCCATTGATGTTTCCATATCTATTGCCTGCCTCCTTATCTCCTTTTCGACTCCCTTCAAAATGATGAAATTCGTTCTTTGTTTGCTAAGGTAAGCACTCGAAGTGAGTTGTGTACCTCCTTTGCAACAGTATCCATTATTGTGAACTGGATGCACGCACTTATAGGTTTGAACTAACAGTATAGCTCTCAGGGACTCCTCCTGTACCGCCTCAACCTATGGGCTCACCAAACTACTTCCTTATAAGCTACAGCTCCCTCCACGTGTTAGGCCCGTTACTGCAGCCCAAGGTTTTGCTCGACAGCTTAAGGTGAGTCAGACTAAAAGCTAAATCAGGGAACTTGGTTCTCAAACCTGTACTTACAGTTTCCAGGGTCCTGTGAGGGATTTCCGATCCAGAAGTCCGGATTCCATGTTTTCCAAAGTCCTCTCGACTCTTGAATTGATGAGTGGCTATTTCCTTCTTGACAAATGCTGGAGTAAACTCTTGGCTTGAATACTTGAAGCTGGTCCTCGGTTGTAAGGGTGACAATACTCGACGTAAGAATCCCAGGGGCATCAAATCGCGCTTGAAGATCTCTCCAGGGGCTCCACTTTTGTTGGTGATCAAGGACCACACCAACAAAAGAAAACTCACAAAAGTTGTTATCTAATCGTAATTTTTTACGAAAAATTGTACTCACGAATGTACAAGGTTGTTTCCTCTGTCAGATATCTCTCCTCTCCCTGAGCTCTCCTGAGCTAGCCTAAATTTTTCAGAACTACTAGTCTTTTTATGCAAAAAAGATATTCTAAATTTAGTTCAAATATCTTAAAAATGTTAATAACTAATACACATATTTCATAGTATTTTGTCAGCGCAAGAAATTCCCCTACAAGTCCGACGTAAACAACTGTTATGTAATCACACTTGACATCACACTTGACGTCATTAATTTCACATTGGGTAATTTTGAATTTACGTGTTTAGGATGTTTGTGTCACTGTAACCTTGCTTTTGCAACTTCTGTTTATATAAAGCAAACATTTTTTATTGAAGACTTACTAAATGCATAGGTTCCTGAGCAACACAGACCTAAAAGTTACATTTTTGGTATCATGTAACATCTCTAATACGAAATAGAGGGGTGGCCACTGTAACTATTTTGGGTCACACCCAAATCTGAAATTTGCCACCGCCATTGATCCATTGCCACCGCCACTGTCATTGATCCTGATTGGTTCTTCCAATGATGACATGACATGACATACTCCACTCCATTAATGCCAATTGGTTCTCCTCATGATGGGATGATGGACTGCAGTCGCAAAGCAATCGAATTTCCACTCATCCAAAACCATTGTGGTACAACTGTAGCGTCACTAACATGTTCACACTCAACTGATTTGGATAACTCTCTTTATTCCTTTTACAAAGGAATTAACCGTGAGTTAAAAACGAAATAAGGAAAACCTTGATGCGCCAATAGAAAGAACAATAGTACCACTATTTTTCCAGAATGGTTCCTTAAAGGCTCCTTAAAGTCCACAGTGTAGAGAGGACTGGATTTGGCACAAAAATGGAAAGGTTACTCTCTCACTCTCTCTCTCTTTCTGTCTGTCTATCTATCTATCTATCTATCTATCTATCTATCTATCTATCTATCTATCTATCTATCTATCTATCTATCTATTATAAAATAATTGCCTGCGATGCCGGGACGACAGAAGATGGCAGAAAGTAACAGCATGCAACATAGCCTCACCTACTGCTATATGGAATCCAGGCTTAACGGCCTTTCTCATTTATTACTGTTATCTGTTACTAGAGTATTTGAGGATATATCTATGTTCTGCGAACCATTCTTAGAGAGTGCCGAATAATTACCAGCAGAAATTGTCAAAAGTTACCAATTTGCCGAAAAAATACAGCTTTTAGATTTCACTTGCCAAAAGGTGTTACACCCCCTACGCCCCCCGTCGCGACGTCCTTGAAACTCATATACACAGAACTCTTAACGCTATGAAGGAATGGCCTACTCCCAGAATTGCAATCGTTATATACCATCAAATTGTGTGGAATACGTGATACATGGAAAACAAAACGCTACACGTACTTACAGGCACCGACAAAACTTCATATATTCAATGGCTAACACACATCTCAACATAACTTTTAGCGGTAGGTTAGGCCGCCCTTATGATTGTGATGGACATGATGACACCACTCATAGCCTTGGCCCCACCACAGAACAGAACCTTGGTGGACGCCGCTGCTGTTTTTGATTGGTCAGCGGTTTTATGTGCCTTTTAGTTTTGTTGTTATATGCAAGCTAAGATCCACGCGACCTAACCTACTGCTAAAAGTTACGGCTTAACATTCAATCGCTCCTATAGGCATAACAACCTTCATTTTAGTCTAATTTTTCCTTGACCAAGCCTTGGAAATTATGTCGGTACCAACAGTTTTGCCAAGAACGATACACACGGCAACGGTAAGTTAGTTATAGCATGCTACGAAAATGAACGTTTTGGAATCGATTTGCATGGCTGAGCGGTATTTTATATTTAATGTCCTGTTTATGCGGTGTGTCTTGTTTTGTAGATATTTAATCCTGCTGTAATACTTGAATTTTGTTTAGTACGTTTTGTGCCAGACATTTGCCTAATGGTCAATTAGTCAATCTGTTTACGAGGTTTCCGTAGTGGATTTGGTTTACCAAACGGATTACTTATTGCATACGAAATACTTCAAGAGAAAGGAACGAAAATACAACATACTTATGGGTTACAGGGTCAAAGATTATTGGAAAAACAGTGCTTGCTTAGCATTTCAAGAAATCGGAGTAATCTTTTATTCCTGCAGAATGTAAGGCTTGTCTAACACGCACAATAACTACTCTATTTTAGTGCAAGTGCCTCATTAAGCTAGACGATATAAACATTGATTTAGCGATAATGATAAACAATGAGTTTTATCCGTGAGAGCAACGATTTTAGCAATAATGTACACACGATAGGTGTAGTTTGCGGTGTTTTGCGGTAGGATTTCTTTGTTCTTTTTCCTTTGCATTGTTGGGCAATTCAGTTATTCTCGTAGCAAGTTCTGTATTTGGCATTAAGTGACATGGTCTTTTAATGCAAGATTTTTTGTGGTTTTACAGTTATTTTGGCTTCCCTACTTTTTGTAACAAAAAATAAGATTTTGAGTGGAACTATTTGTTCTGGCTGTAGTGGATGATAAAGGATGGTTGTATTGTAAAGGATCGTATTCATAATTAGCTCATAGCATCGTTTGATTGAAGTTTCCTTGATTAACAAAGGCACTGAGAAAACGTCCTTTGCTAATTGAAGCATCTGGTCGTCTGCTTGTAGCGACAATGCATTATGGTCCCATTATCTAACGAATTGTATTAAGATGTTAACTCTACTGACACTGGAGTAGCATCCTTAGATGGTGATGTGAAATATATAAACATGTAGACTCTTTCAAGTCTAATAGTTTACGTTATGCTCGTTAGCATGAACATATTTACCCTGTACAGATATGCCCAGGGTTTGCATACTGGTTTTAGGGGGGATACATGGTGGGTGTCTCTGCAAAACACCACCTTGGCCCTGGCCCCCATGCACCTCCAGCTGCATGGTTCCTAACATTGCCATGCCCACTTGAGCATCCATGCTACTATCAAATGGGAATTCGGCTGATTTAATCAGAATCTTAGCAGAAATGTTTTCTTTTTCATTTATGCTACTAGCCTAAAATTGAGTATTTAAGAAAATTGTGTAGCTTTAAACATTATAGGTGCTGGTGAAAGATACTTTACTAAACCATGGTAAAAATCATTTTAACTGTTCTTAAAATCTGTATATGTATATAAAGTTATCTCAGCAGACACGTTGATGCATATAATGTATATTACTCATGACTGGAGCATTACAACAATAGCTGCATTGATAAGGAAGCAACCAGGCTTGAACTTACAATCCTCAGACTCAAAAGCCATCACTCAAACCTCTGTATCGTCATGGCACAAAGATTTGGTGAAGGACTGCAGAAAGGAAGTGGCAGACTGTACTGGCTCCCTGAAATTTGAGGGGGGTTCAGATTTGGGGTAGTCATTGACATGTTATCCTCAGCTCTTCAACACTTTAAGGAAGCACACATTGACATACAGGACAATTTTGTTTCCTTACAAACTAAGTGGAACTTAGCTATTATAGCATCCAAAGAGGACCCAATAAATTAATGGAAGAGAACCTTCATGATTTTGAAAGCTGCTTTCTTGTTGAATTCTCAGAACTTGCTAAAACTTTAAGTGAACAAGGACAGAGTGGATCACCATGTGCCTCTCACAGTATAAGCATAAACCAAATGTATTGTTGATAGTATACTAAATAAGTTCAAGTGTACCCAAAACTTTGCAAGTGTCTTCATGGCACTGAGTATCCATCTACCAGATTCTGATCTAAAGTGTTAATTTAGAAGTTTCAAAGTGTTGCCAGGGACAGAAAGCTTTACTCATATATATAAAGTTTTACAGAGAACTATTTTAAATGTTAATAAATTTGTCTCTCTTGAAGATTCATACATATACAGTCAGCCCTTGATGTTACAGACTATGTTGGCCTCATTATTTGTGCTGGCAATAACAAGAGTATGTAATGATGGGCTTTCACGCTCAAACATTGAGGCACGCGACAAAAAGCTCGTGTGATCAATGTGGGGCACGCTACTTAAAAGTATTAGATAACAACACATGGAGAAGTTTTTCATTGAAAAATTGAACTCAACAACGCTTTTCTTTTCAGTTTGTAAAAGCAAGCCGTAGCCTATAGCTTTAACTGTCAAGAGGATTTCCACAAATTAGGTAATTTGGAAAATAGTATGTGGTTTTCAAGGATAATCACTCTTTTTCGCTCTATTTCCTATCAGCACTCAATTTGAAATGATACAGTGACATGAAAATATTGACGGGGCTTCAATGCTGTTCAGCAAAGTGAAAGACGAACAGGTGAAGACAGTGTTAGCAAATGGAAACAAAAGAAAGCATCCCCCGTCTGACAAACAAATAAGAAATGACAATTAAACATGT
Organism: Chironex yamaguchii; assembly: GCA_024741275.1. Lineage (NCBI taxonomy): Eukaryota > Metazoa > Cnidaria > Cubozoa > Chirodropida > Chirodropidae > Chironex > Chironex yamaguchii. Next base: position 17,535 of record JANTCA010014299.1, on the reverse strand, counting down.
GTCAGCCCATTGAAAATCAATAACAAAGTTTCTGTTTTGAAAAGTAGTTGATCAAGTGGGCTGGCCAATTACTCTAGAATGGATCATAACAGTTGTTGGGTTTTGGATATCGCTCTCCACCTGGGAAATATCTATTATTGGGTGCACGATTAATCGCTCCCAAATGAAACCGTGGGCACATGCCTGCGCGCTCGTGCGCTATCGTGCCCCCCCCCTGAAAGCCCTGTAATGGCATGGGGTGAAGCATGAGGAATATTTTGCATTGTCTTGTATTGTTTATTGTCTTGTACACATATAGCTGGTGTTAGTTTTGTATGCATTTTAGCTTGGTATTTGCATATTGTGGTCTTGGTTTGCTTTATGATATTATTAAAAAATACGTTATTTTAAATATGCCTATTATGCTCATTTGATATTGGGATACTTCAAATTTTCCTATTGTGGTTAAGTTATGTAAATTGGTGATTGCTGTATTTTATGTACCAGTATTGTTTTTTGTGTTTAGGATTGTGTTTGTCACACCTACTGTTGCCGTTTGTTTATGTTTGATTTATATTGCTCCGCTCTATAACTCTGCTACTGTTATTTTGGTATTTTGGCCTTACATGTCCCATTAACTGTGTCAAAGTTTATGGGCCCAGTTAATCTTGGTGGTCGTGGGTAATAAGTTAGATGTTGGAATTAAGTTTCTAAGCTGAGCAGGACTAATAACCTTGAGTGGAAGTCTGACACAGAGCTCTTTCTTATGTCCGAAAATTTATTTTCGTAATTGGATGGGACAGTTCTGAAACCTTAACCTCCTGGCGGTGGTGATAATGCTACTCTTAGCAGAAGTGAGCAAGAGTGGTTACAAAGGCAGTGGCAGGCTTATGCTTTGATCTGTCCGAACATTGAGCTGGAAATGAAAGTTTACGTCTTTGACTTGCCTCGAATTGGAAAGGACGCTTGGAATATCTTAAGCAACAAATTCATACAAAAATTCTCCAGGTGAAATTTTGCACTTTTAAGGAAGCCTGTATACATTAAATTTGGACGAGGGAGATAAAATGGCAGATCATGTGGACAAGGTTAAAACTTCGGCACAGAAATTGGCTAGTGTTGAAGACAGGCATAAAATTTCAGACAAGAAGTTAGCTGGTATTTTTGTTCAGAGTTTACCTACGAGTTATGACATTTCTTGCTTGAGTTTGAAATTGGCATTAAATGACTCTCTGGGTAAGCTCAGCGTGGACTATATACAGACTGCTTTGTTAAGGGAGGCAGAATCGCTTGAATTATGCAAAAATTAAAACTAAATTGGAAGAAGCTCTACTGGTTCAGAAATTTAGACCGTCTGTGAAAAGGAGGGTCAAACTTGCAGATTCCAAGACTTTTTGCCAGGGTTCAAGTGAAGTGACATTAACTGCATATGTTGGGAGCAAAAAGCAGGTCCTTTGCCTTAAAGATGTCTGGTACATTCATTTTGGGTCCAACTTAATTTCTATTAAAGAGTTAGGGTGGCAAGGGTGTCAGTTCCATTTTGATGAAAGTGTTTGTCTTATGCTGAAAAATGGTTATTGCAGTGGCACATAGTAAAAATGACAGTGGACTATGTTGTATTATTGAGTCTTCAGAGGAATTTGCCTCTATGTCATGTGGGAAAGGTCTTGGCAGTGTGGGCTTGGAATGGTGGCATGAACATTTGGGGCATCTTGGATATGATAGTCTGCTGAAATTACAGGACCAAAACTTAGTTGAGTGATTTGACTGTGTGGAATGGGGATTTTGCCAGGATTACCTTGGCTGTGCTCATGTGTAAATGTCTTATCCAAAGGGTGAGTGACAAAAAGGCAAAAGAAGTATTGGAGCTGGTTCACTCAGACGTTTTTGGCCCAGTAGAAGCAAAGTCCTGCAATGGAAATCCATGTTTTTTATCTTTTGTTGATGGCAAGGCAGAGTATGTTGTCGTATATCTGATTAAAATGAAGAATCAAGTGTTGGAGAAATTCAAAAAGTTTGTTGTGTGGACAGAAAATACTACCGGAAAGAAGACAAAACGATTTGTTATAATAATGGAGGATGCTTGAATGTCGAAGTGGAAGATTACTGTAAAGAACTCAGAATTGACCTGGAACATATGGTTGCATAATGTCTGAACAGAACAGCATTGCTAAAAGCCTGAATTGGGTACTCCTGGAAGGTGCAAGGGCCATACTTCATCATTCTAGCCTTCCATAATGTGTCTGTGAGGAGGCTGTGCTTACAACTGCTTATTTGCATATCAGGAGTTTTATCACAGATGTGGAAGGGATGATGCCATTTTGAGCTGTTTGATCAGATATTGATCAGATATTTGTTAAAAAATTGTTGTCTTTGACAAATAGTATAATCATAAAGCAGATCATAAAATTTCAACACCCATATAGATTTGTAGCTTTTTGGAATTTAATTTTACTATGGCTTTTGCAAGAAACACTTTTCAAATGTACTTTGGTGGGATTGTTTTTTGAGTGCATATGCTGCAACTTTGTTACTTAAAGTTGCAAACTCATGGGAATTGGTAATACGACCATGCTTGACGAGGAACACGTCTATGTCTCTCACTGAACTCAGAACATCATGCTGGTGGCCAGAGTGATTTCATTTATGTTAACATCATCACCTGAAATGACCACTTCGTCTTGTCCACTTGTTGCTAGAGAATCTAGCAGTTTCATTGCTTTGGCGTATTTTAAAAAGTACAACAGTAGCTTATTGGGATACCAAAGACTTCACAAAACCTGTGTGTTGTGATGATACTTTGATTTGAGTGTTGGCTTTTGAGTTTGAGAAATGCAGATTTGAGCCTGGTCGGACCCTATTCAATGCAGCTGTTGTGGTAATGCTCATTCTGGCATGACATTGAAGATTTTTTAAACTAATGGACCACTGGATATATTTTATCATTAAGATCATGCCCTTGTTAGCTGGATAACAAGGAATGCACAAACATAAGGAGAATGGTATTACCATTTTTTTCTGTGACTTAAAATGCCTTATCTAAAAACAGTGCATGGTGTTTCTTATGTTCTTGAAACTAATTTTGCTTTTACACCTACAGATAGAAGCAGTGTCATATTTCAGGAAATTTGCAAAACAAGCAAGATTAATTAAATGCAAAGACGCAATGTTTATGTAGATTTACCATAAATAGTAGCTTCCCTTAGTTATTTAAATCATTTTAAAAATTATTGACGAGTTATACATTTGACACTGAAGTGCATTAGTATTAACACAAAAAGATTCCACTGATAAGGTCACAGAGGTGGAGTGTTCTGGTTAATTTCCATGAATTTATGGTTGAAATGTATGTGCCTTTCTTCCCTAGGTAATTTTTCTTCATGGTTTAGGAGATACAGGGTATGTTTGTAAAATCTGTTGTATAATTATTAATAATTATTGCACTATTCCTTCCTGTTTCGCTGTTCTTGGGCAATGATGGCTAAGTTCTACTATTGCTTTTTAACACACTGCAACTTTTCTTTGTTTCTTAAGTTTTAAGTTAAGCGAGACTTCTACTTGACTAACTTTTTAATACTTCCACAAGATGAAAGTTTTAACACCAAATTTATTTCCTCCCTTGCAGAGATGTGTTTGTGTAATTAGTGTGACATGATGGACCACTGCATGACTATTATTTCCGATGATAACATCAAAAGAAGAAAAGCAAGTTCCTCTTAAAACATATTGTAGATACTCACGTGAAAGACATGCAACCATTTGCATGTAAAAACTCAGCAGTTGCTTTTATTTTCATTTCTGGTCTTCTTTGGCCTTGAGCCAAATTTTGACGCCTGTTTAGAAAATTGCTTATTGCTTACTGGTCTCTTTGGATTATTATTGTTTGCATAACACCACACTTTCTTGAGCTTTGTTTTGACTGATCTAAGTAACATTATACAAACATTGGTGACAATACTTAGACAAGAAATCAATACATCGAAATAAATTTGGAGAGAGTGTAGCCACTGTAGTTCAGATCCTGAATTTTTTGACCTATAAGGCCTTAGTCATGTGACAGGATGAAGAATAGGTACTACATAGGCCATATATGTAAAGAGGAAATGAGACCAAATGAGCATAGAGATAAACAATCAGAACAGAGACCAAGGACAATATCAAAGTCAAGAATAGTTCCAGGCAAAGACATCAAAGGAATGTACACAGTGGCCTTGGGTCTTATGATGGATAATGTAGTGTATGTCAACAGGCATGTTTTACAACATGGCCTATGGCATGGTCATGTGCCAGGTAGTGTGACAGTGTAGTATTTTTTTCTATTTTATAGTTTATTACTATCCCCACAGCTTTACAATTTTGTGAAAGATGTCTATTTACCAAGCAACTTTTTATAATTGCATAAAACAATTTTGTAAGTTAAAGTTTGTGCTTTAACTTACTTTGCTCAAATTGTATTAAACTATCTTGCACAATTGCTGTAATATAAAAAATGCTAATAATAAGATGAAATATTTCATAGATATACGCACATACTATTAAATATAGTCATTAAATGGAATGGAACAAAATGTTTATATATTATTTGGACTTAAGTAGTGTAAAGTTCTGTTTGTGCTTAAATGCTTTGTGTTGCTTTTGGCACCAAATGTTATTTGCGTAAATTTTAAATTCTTGCCCAATTTTTAGTGATGGATGGAATTTTGCCTTGGGGCAGATTGCAGAACCACACATAAAGTACATGTGTCCCACGGCGTAAGTAAAGTTTTTGTTTGCTATTTGCAGTTTAGTCTTTGTGATTTATATCCTCGATATATTGATTACATATTGCAATGCAATGCTTGGCAGTTTCATTGCATTGTTGTCAGTGCTGATCTACTCATTTCTGTTTAACTTGTTAGGCTCAACTAAAACTTTGTCTGGAGAAAGGAGAATTTTTATGCTCTCAGCGACAACCTTCAAAGCACATGCTGCTTTCAGGCATATATGCCAGTTCACTAAATAGCACAAGTGGGTGTTCTTGGTTGAACAAGTAATAGTCTTTCAGAAATGTGTTAGATGTTCTGTTGTATAGCAGTTGTTGTTGTTGTCATTGCTCAATTTCAATTATGGCTGCAAACAGTGTCATGCCAAATAGCATTACCACACACCATGGACACCGGAAGCAGCAAGATACTTTCAGTGGTGAGGTTGAAAGATAGAGAAAGGGAACAATGTGATTTTACTTTGTGGTTCAGAGTATGGTGCACCTCACTTGCAGCTTACATGGTATTCACCACTTATAACAGCTACATAGCAGTTGGGCACTGTATCAGAAAGCCAAATAACCTCTATCGTGCCAGTTATGAAGGTACATATTGACCTGCTTTGTTTAGGTAGTATGCATGTCTTCTACCAGTTTAGTTGGATAGGTGTGATACAATTGTATCATTATGGTTTAATTTGTCACTGCAAACTACATAGTAAAATGTCAATGTTGGATATTATATGTTATATGAATTGGCTAGTATATATTATAACAGCATTAGTGTGTACTAATTTATCACAAATTGTACCTTCTTTGCACAGATTATGTACACTATATATGACTTCCTCAACAGCATTATAGATAAATACTTGCCAAGTTTGTACTCTTGGTAGGGCAAGACATAAGAGTCTGAATTTTCCACTGTCACTATTAACATTTGGCACATTCCTTTTTTGAAGGTCAGTATGTAAACCATTTGGTGAGTGTTAAACAGCTAGGATGTACACTAGTTGAATTGCTGTGCTACAAGTTAGACCACTTTAATGGGACTGAGTAGCGAAAAAGATAGACAATTGTGTTAGTTATCTATGGATTAGAGGTACATCTGGTGATTGGTGGGCAGGGTGAAAACTCGAATGGCTCAGTCAATTCCAGAAGAATGAAAATAGTGCCTTTACGTAAGTACATGCAAGTTGGCAAAGATGGCTAGTACTGTAGAAGACTCTTTGTCACTGTTATATGTTAAATAATCACGTGATGTGATGGCAGCAGTAGCATAGTGTTAGAGTACTCCCTATGTGTGCTGAAGGTTGTGAGTTGGAACCCACGACTGGATCAAACCGAAGACTTGAAAAATGGTACATAATGCTACCCAGCTTAGCACTAACCACTATCGAGATAGATTATAGAAGTTAAACACGCAGTGCTACCAGTGGGCCAGCCCCCTACTGCAGCATTTACTTTGCTTGCACAACTGTGTGGCCCAAAGGGTAAGGAAACGGAGATGGGTGCCGCCCTATTCACCCAAAATGATATTGGAAGGGATTTAACTTTTTTAACAACGAAGTGTGACATTGGTTTGCGAGGTACAGCATTGCTTATAGTTGTGTTTGTGGCGATTATTGTGAACTCTTGCGGAATCATTCTATGCAAGGGCCTTGGAACGAGCCATTCCAGTAAGTCATTGGTGGCTGTTAGTGAGTTCCCCTAGAATCGCCCAAGTTGCCCGAGTTTTTGTTTTTGTTATAGGTCAGGTGAGTGGGGCAATTTTAATGTAAAGAGTCAATTGTGGAAAGCGACCTTTCTTACCATTTATAAACTAGTTTATGACACTTTCTGGTGGATTTAAATTTGGATACATAAAAATTAGATTCGTCCGTGCCACTTGAGTTTACGCCCTGGCCGTTGAGTGCCACTGCGTGGCTAGAAAATTGCCTGACAAAGATTGTGGTGTACACTTTCAGAGGTTAAATGGCTGATTAGTTTTAATCTCTTGGGAACACTTGACAATCAGCTGACTGGTATCGACTAGCTGAGACACTGGACTGCTGATTTCGTGATATACTGTTTGTGTCTTGCATATTGCGCAAGCATTAAATTGCTATACATGTAAAGCCGTTTTATAGTGGATAAGACGATGATCTTGCAGGCCAGAGATGGGAGTTCGAATCCACGTCACCACAAAGCAAAATACTATTGGTGAGTTAAGGTAACGGGAGCATTCTCTCATAAATTCCTCACGTCCGAGTAGATTCTCTAACCCTAGCATGGGAATCAGCTACGCTCAGTAACGAGTATGCTACAAAAAAGCAACCCCCAACCCCCCCCCCCAAACAAACGGGTAAAGCAGTGGATCAGACGTCTTGTGTGTTAAGTTCTTGTGCCCAGTGGATAAATAGTCTTGTTATCTCTTTGCCTTTGTTATTGAACTGATAAAACTTTGTATTTGGCTTGTTAATTATAGTGTGTTATGGTAAAGAATTAGCAGGTTGGTACACCAGTCTTGATAAGCAACTGTAACATTACAGTAATAATAGGTAGCAATACAGACACAAAATTATCTTGTCGAGTTAACTGCACTGTACAGGAAAACAGAACGGATGTGTCATGGTAAAAATTTGATACGCTGGATAGTTCAGTTCATTCATTTTATTGAAATTCTATTCGTTGAAACTTTTGTCTTTTGATTTATATTTCCAATAATGAGCAAATGTGCAAGAGAGAATTACGCAGGATGAATAGCGACTAATTTTACAGTTACAGTGACCGTTTTTAACTATACTCAAAAAAATCCAAAAAGACCTTTTTCCTTGTTTCTGATGATATCAAACCTTTAAAGTATCGTAATTTTTGCCACTATTCCACACTCTCTATATATCATGTTAGCTGGTCTCGATTTACTAAATGTGGAGATAACGAAGTTGATTTGTAAGGAAGTGATAGGGAATTTGTCCGTTCACCACAAGTTGTTTCGAGTTGTGGATGATGATTGCAATATAACCACTGCTTTATAAGAAAGCTATGACTTATTATGTTTGATAGCAGCTAGGAGGACAATGTGATAATCAGTAGCAATGAGGATCCCTAAGTCAAATTTGTCTTTGACACCAAGTGTTTGCTTTAATGATAGGATTTGAAACATTTCTTTCCTGAGAACATAACATTGTCTTTTTGTCATTATTATCTGTCTCTTGATAATACTCTGCACGAGATTATTTGAAAGCGACGACCTTCAATAGATGTGTCGCGTATCGAACAGTTTTCGTCAATTAATATTTGTTTTATTTTATTTTATTTTATTTTACTTTTTAAGATCCAAACATAGACAGGAGTTGATGATATTGATAAAGTCGATAATTTGGATAAAATGACGAGTTTCAATTGTCAACATGTAGTTATAGTACATTAGTCATTTATGCTACATCAAAGAGTAACTTTATGTGGAACTAGGCAGATCTTGTAGTAGACCAAGCCTCTGTTGAAGACTAAATGTCTATAGATTCAAGAGTTTCCGTCATTCAACAAATGTTTGTAAACGCGAGTTGAGAACCACCAGCAGGTTTCACCAACATAACAGACACTGCAACCTGAACAGGAAGATTTGTAGACAGCTCGTGAACGTAGGTTGTTCGGGTTGGCGATCTCGAACATCAAACGTATTCTTGACCAAAAAATATATGCCATTGTAACGTTTACGTCCTTTCAGTAAACTGTATTCAAGATTTTGATAACCTTTGCTTTGTTGCAATAGAAAAGGGACCGCTATATAGAAGTTTAAAATAGTGAATATTGCTCTTCTTCTAAGGGTTTGTAACTGTTTATTGAAGTATTGCAATTACTTTAAGATGCTGGAGAACACCTGTGCGTAATTTTCCGCGTCACTTTGATAATTACGTTGCTGGGGAAAAGGTTCTTGCTTAGATTTAAGGCCATCTTTTTACATAAGTATTATAAGCAACTAAGTGTTGTTAATCTTTTCATCAGATAATGTAGCCAGGTTTACGGTATGGCAACCCATGCTTTTGCCAGGTGCAAGGGACAGTCCTGAGTGCTACCCGTGTGTCTATCCATTTTGTCTTTGACCTTTTCTTTATGCACGGACTGTTACCATGGCTTAATGTGAGTTAGATCAACGTCCCAGTGAGACACGACCTTTTTAGTAAGACTAAATACGGTTAAATTAGAAATGAATTGCAATACCGTCATTCATACCACTGTGAGATTTTCTAATTAATTTTCAATCACCGAAGGAGGTATAGCAGACATCTGTTGTGTTAGTAGAGAGATTAATGTGACTGTGTAATTTAGTCACACCGAGCCTTCCAGAATGATTGAGAAACTTGGAAGTATTGGCCATAACGCCAGGATTCGGAAAATCACTTTGGTCATTTTGACCTGCCCTGAAATACAGAACTGAGAACTTACCATAGATTTTGCTTAAGTGATTAAATTTGGCATTATTTAGAAACAGCTTGTGATGAAAATTATGTTTGAAACTTAAATATTAGTGGTTTCTTTCCCGTGTTCATAGTTTAAATTTTCATTCTTGAATGTTTGTCTTGCGAGGTTGCTTTTTCGTATATTTACTTAGTATTTTACCCGTTTGCGAAGCACGTTTGGTAGAGTTTTGCACATGGTAGCCTTCTTCCTTATTTACGACCAGCGCGAGGAGTTGAGAAGTTTTTAAGACCACGAACACATATTAGGTTATATTACGATTTTGGTGAATTTTGTGCAGATGAACTGAGTTGGTTCACCTATTCGAAAAGGCCGTGTGACAAAAACATCGTTCATACTTTCGAATTACTAAATTACATTTTCAGATTGTCAAGTTCTTATGAATCTCATGTAAACATCTGAGTGAATTAAATAGGAGCTTGGTTATTTAAAGGTTGTCAACCGTTGTCTTTAGGTGGTTGTGGATCAGATTTTTAACTCGGGACTTGTGGAGATTTAAGTCAAGCACTTGATTTATCAATACTGGCAATAGTACAAGCCTCTTGGATACGCAGTATTGGCAAGGCCATTATTCTGTAGTTTCTAGTACGTTATCAGATCACCAAATCAAAATATACAGTATCTAAGATATAGCAGTGTGGCACGTAAATAGATATTACTGTCTACTTAAGAAAATTGTTTTGTAATAAAGCGGGCTAATATGTAAGTGGTAAAAGTTTTCTTCTAGTGCCCTTTACTTGACTTGCCTACGTAGGTTGGCATCAATAATCAGGTCTAAATGAAAAGATAAGAGTCTACGACAGCATCATGCATTTGAAACCTGAGTTATATTCTTCTGAAAAGTATTTAATGTTTGGAACCGCCTTGAAAATTTGCGACATTGCGCTAAAAACATACCAAGTACTTTATTCTAGTAATATTAGTATTATTCAAGTTTTGTACCACAAAAAAATTATTTATTTTTCTCGGCTTTTCCGAGAATCCAAGAATTATTGCCCGAGTTTGATAATAGAATGGAGCGATACTTATTTCCACGTAAGCACGTTTCCAGTCGGGCAAGTTTTGTGTTACAAATAAAACTTGCGTGTTGTCTGCCGAATCGGAGAAAACACTATCGTCGATTATGTAGTACAGTAGTCTCAACTTATTATGAACCCCTGATGTTACGAACTCGCGCTTTAAGGAACTGCAATTTTTCTCCTTCACAATAAAAGTTAATACAAATAATACAATACCCGCGATATTAGGAATCAGATTGTGTTTCCTTTCAGGGTTCGTTGTAGACTCCTCTGTAGCATAAACTTTACATGTAACAAACAATGAAATATCATTTTGCGATTAGTTAGCTGAAGTGGCTAAGGCAAAACTCTTGACGTTCCCCAGCAGTTCAGCAACTGGCCTTCAGAATTTGCGACATTGCGCTGAAAACATACCTAAAAGCTCTTTTTGTCTGACACTTAAGAGTATAAATCGTCAGAAAGGTAAGTATAGATATATGGCAACCGTATACGAAACATGTATAGAAATTAACCAATCATAAACAATAAAGGAAAAAGAAGCAAATAGAAAATGAAGAAACAAAGTACTATTGGAAGAGTCCAAGTGAAACTCTTTCTGCCTACAGAGTACAGGTTTTTCTTGTTTTAGTGTAGACAGACTCCAATACACTTAAATGAGTGTGCCAACTAGCTGTGCCAATTATCCGAAAATTCTCGTCCTTATACATTTTGGCGCATTCTGAATTTTCTAGTAAATGTTGGCCTATGGCAGAATCGCATGTTTTGGCAGTCATTTTCACTTTGCATGCGCGAGATGGCTGTCTGTAGGAGGAATTGATGCTTGCCGTACAGTGGCTGGAACATGTTGTTTGATCCTGTCACCCAATCTTTGAGCAGTGCGATTTACATACCGAGCTTCACATCGGCACAGAATCTCATATACTACTAACATTTGTGTTCAATTTCCTTTGTGACGATTCATACTCTACAGAATGTCAGACGAAAAAATCTTTTAAGTGTGTTTTTAGCGCAATGTCACTAATTTTCAAGGCGATTTTCAAGGTGATTTTCAAGTTTTGTACCACAAAAAGATTATTTCAGCAATTGCTATGGACATTGCACAGCTGACTTGTATGCAATTCGGTCAAGGGTAGCGCGTGAGGTTCACAGAATGTAGGGCATTTGTCTTATTTAAAGGATTGAATATCTTCTTTTTCTTGTGATATTTGCTAGCATATATGTCCGTCTCTCGCTACTCTTTGTTCGCTTCATTCGACTTCACTGCGGATGGCAGATATATGGAACGCACGCCATCAACTGAGGCCTATTGAAATTGTTTCTGTCTTGATTTTAGACCTATACAGAGCGTTTCTCTTAATGCAGGGATGAAGATGCCGTCTTGGTAAATATCAGTTTTTGATTTTTCTGTTTTCCTTTGTATGGTTCGAGGCAATCCTCCTATAGAAGCCTCTCTGGCATATTCTAATAGAAATCATCCGTATAGACACGCCGTCTTTGTGGGAAGTGAACCGTCCTTTCTGTGTTCTTTTGTTTTGTTTTGATTATTCTCTGTCTATTTATTGATTTTGGTTATCCGTTCTTTATTTTTAATATAGCTGTTCTAATGGTATTAATTGGTAATTCTATATTCATTGGTGTTGATTTGTCATTTTCTATTTAATTGGTCATTCTTTCTTCATTATTGGTTAGTCATTCTCTGTTTAAGAGTATTGGTTCCTCATTCACTCTACAATGATGTTCGTTAACCATTCTCTATTTAAGTGTATTGATTAGTCATTCTCTATTCAAGACTTTTGGTTAGGCATTCTTTATTCAATGACATCGATTAGTCATTTTCTGTTCAATGGTATTGATCAGTCATTGTCTATTTAATTGGTCATTCTCTCTTCATTATTGGTTAATCATTCTCTCTGTAAGGGTATTGGTTAGTCATTCTCTCTGTAAGGGTATTGGTTACTCATTCTCTCTACAATAATACTTTTGGTTAGTCATTCTCTTTTGAATGGCTTTGATTAGTCAGTCTCTATTTAATGGTATTGGTTAGTCATTCTCTATTCAAGACTTTTGGCTAGTCATTCTCTATTCAATGATGTTGATTAGTCATTTTCTATTTAATGGTATTGGTTAGTCAGTCTCTATTTAATGGTGTTGGTTAGTCATTCTCTATTTAATGGTATTGGGTAGTCAGTCTCTATTTAATGGTGTTGGTTATTCATTCTCTATTCAATGATGTTGATTAGTCAGTCTCTATTTAATGGTATTGGTTAGTCAGTCTCTATTCAAGACTTTTGGCTAGTCATTCTCTATTCAATGATGTTGATTAGTCAGTCTCTATTTAATGGTATTGGTTAGTCAGTCTCTATTTAATGGTGTTGGTTAGTCATTCTCTATTCAGTGCTTTTGCTTAGCCTATTCAGTGATATTGATTAGTCGTTCTCAGTAGTGATATTCATTTGTTGTTTTTATTCAAGGGTATTGATTAGTCGCTATCTATTTCAAAGGTTTGGTCAGTCGTTCATTCTTCAATGATGTTGAAGCGCTACATATCTTTGTTTTACTTTCGGTGCCTTTTATTGTTCGTTTTAATTTTAGGTTTGATATATACTCGCTATCTGGTACAGGTCCTGAGGATGAAAAAGGTATCAAAGCATCATCCGAAAAACGTAAGTATGTGACCGACTTTAGTTTACAAAATAAAAAGATATGTTGAGAATAAGCCCTTGAGTTTAGTTTAGTAAACCAGCTTTCAATTTGTTTTTTATTTTGGCGTTGTTAGTAGAGCTTTCATTGACGGACCCCGGATCAAGGACATCCGACTAGGAAGAAGAAGAAGCAGAGCTTTCTTTATGCTCAAGTTGTAACAATTGTTCATCTGTGCTTGAGTAAAACGTTTCTGTTAAATATTTTCAAACTACCATACCCCAGGCATTTGGTGTTATTCACAGTTGTTTATCCAACAAAGAGGCTGGGATTGGAATTTCCAAATATTTTCGAAATGTTTTGGCCTCTATTCGTCCATTATCAATAATGTAAACTTCTTTTTTACTTTGAGTGGTTCCAAAGTTCTTTTCATTTCTGTAAAATAAAAAGTTAACCTCTACATGAACTCCTTCTTTGTCTTGACAGGTTTGTTTTATAACAGTGTCGTTTTATTCAGGTGTAATTGTATTTTACATAACTGTTTTAAGTACATAGAGAAAAATGAAAGGACGTCGAAGGTCACCGATCTTTGATCTGACTGAGACAGAAAGAAGTAACATTCGCAAATGAGTTGATCTTATTAGAAAGAGCAGGCAACAAATAGCATCTGTGCTAAATTTATTTGCTGAGTTGAGGCGATTCGATATGTCAAATCTGCTATTCTCAAAATCAGTTTAAGTGTTATGTAACAAAACTATCAAACGCCTCCTTTACAATGTAACAGTAACTTTCATGGCGGCATTCCGAAAGTGACGTCGAATGTAGTTTCTTGAGATCACCATTGTTTCATGCAAGATACAGACCAAGGTAACATGCAACGAAAATTTCTTGTTAATACAACTGCCTCTTTGATGTATTTTTATTGTGGCCCTGTAAGATGCAAATACTGTTGAAACTTTTGCTGCAAACACCCCGTATGTTATCGTTGCCACATGTAGATTTTGTCAATCACTGGTTGTATATCCAGGAGCCAGAGGCATCTATGGCCTTATTCTGCATCTGCCCTCAGCAATTTGCTTCAGTGACAAGCAATTACACAGTCATACCTGAAATTACCCCATTAGCAAATTTCCATTGGTAATTTGATTGAGGTGCACACAAACGAAAACAGGCCTTAGACCAGGAAAGTTGCAATGAGAAGATTCTAAGCGTACTACTGTGATATAAAGCCTACAGTGGACCGCATGTCTTTCATACAGCGTCTGAAGACCCTTTAAATTGTACGGTGCTCAAAATGACCCAAAATTGGAAATCATTGTTATATATCTTCCTGGTATAAGCTTGACGGATTTTTTTTTGTTATTTTAGTATGTTTATATTCAGTCTCATGCATTTTACATTCACTACTTATGATTTATTATTTACTAAAGAAGTAACTAAGCTACAGGGAATAGGCAATATTGCAGTATATTGTCATTTCCCTTTTAAAGGAAATTTTTATGAAATTGACGTGAAATGAAATCCTTGCATCACCGTTTTGCTTTTACTTAATGAAGAATCACGCAAGTAATCTTGTTGGTCTTATCTTTTGCTTCTGCCTGCTAATTTAAATGCAATTTTTGAATACTCTTTTTAGTGAAGCAACTTATTGAACTTGAAATTAAAAATGGTATCCCGTCGGATAGAATTGTCATCGGTACGGATTGAGTTTATTGTAATACATTTTTGTCGCGTCCAGTTTGAATTTTGATTGTGGTTGTCCTGTTTGAATTTTGATTGTGGTTGTCCTGTTTGAATTTTGATTGTGGTTGTCCAGTTTGAATTTTGATTGTGGTTGTCCTGTTTGAATTTTGATTGTGGTTGTCCAGTTTCAATTTTGATTGTGGTTGTCCAGTTTCAATTTTAATTGTGGTGATAAATTTTGCAACGAAAATCATGTCATATGCACATATGTCAATTTCGAAAATTACCAACCGATTAGTGGGCTATGTATATTTTCGAAGCTGCCTTCACTCCGATTGTATGCGACTTGAAAAGTTAACAAACAATGTCGAAACAGAATATTGAATTTTCCGTTTGTTATTGTTACGAAGCTAACATGCCGTTAGTACTGTGAATAATTACATTTGATTCCGGTCATCGAAAGCGTTGAGCTTAGTGTGGTTATATGTGCATCTGAAACCTGACCAATACTGGCGAGTAACTTTTACCGTCTAGAGGGCTACTAGGAACTGATCCTCCTTCAACATACTCTATACTCCTGATTGAATCCAGTCGATAGATATGCTAAACAGAGCCGGCGTACTGGGCGCCGCTAAAGCCGCGTTTACATCTATTGTGCCACGTAGCAAGATTTGACTCACTTCTTTTTGCTTTGCAAGTGAAAAGAACCTCTTATGGACACTGAAGCTCAGATGTCATGGTTGCAGAAAAACACATGAAAATATTTGAAAACTAGAAGTAATGAACATGTACTATGCCCAGTTGTGCGAGATTGAACTTCCCGCATGGCTACGAGAACGTTTTAAACAGCGGAAATATATGCAAAATAGAGAATATATATATTTATTTTTTGTCATTAGCTGGCGCGTCTTTGCTCTTTTTCTTTTTTTATTTGAAATGCATTACGTCGACATGTGAGGCATCTATGTATTGTAATTTTCTTCCGTTCTAATCCATTTTAATTTATTCTTTTAAGTTTGCTCTTCCATACGGACGTGTTTTGGTAACTAGTTTCCGTTCTTTCTTGCTTTATGACGAGTTCAAGCATGTTCATGTTCAAGTCATGCTCTGGATGCACAGCGTTTGATTCATAATATTTAAATGCCATGAACATCATTAAACCAGTGACTTGTAAGTTGATTCTCTGAGCCCTCCTGTTTGAAAGTATGTGAATCTGCAAACACAGTTTGGTACAACATTGATGATGAGGGATATGTATGATAAAAGGGAGACCCATTCGCAGTCATTGATATCACTTACACAATCATTCTTTATCGACAATACCGTTTTTCTTGTGTCGTACTGTAGGAGGATTTTCTCAAGGCGGAGCAGTAGCACTATACACAGCTTTGACGTACGAAAAACGGCTTGGAGGGCTAGTTGGACTAAGCTGCTTTCTTCCGCTTCATAAACATTTTCCTGAGGTACGTTTTTTCTATACATCCTCGCCGACTTCCTTTCCCTCAGAATTAAATCAATAGAATTTTAAGTATCATTGGTCTAAATTATGCTTTTACTCTTGCACGTTGCAAGCAATAGCTTAACTTTTTGAATTACTTCGACGTAGCACCTTGCTTTTTTCCTATCCGTTGTAAATTTTGAGAATCCCGCGGAACAATTTTCCATTTACGATTGAAAACTCGAAAGGCCACCTCCTTAACTCGAATAGGTTAATAAATTTTAAATCTTTTCACCGAATGTCATGTTTAACATGATAAGTTATGTAAGGAAGAACTCGAGGAGCTTGTCATTAACGTGAAGCATGAACGCAAAGATGAGGTACTCCTCTCTGATTTCTGCCGCCCTTTGTCCTTAAAACTTCGATGTTGGGTCTGATCCCTCTTTGAGGGCACCGTTTTCAGTTTTTGTGATTTTGACAGGAACCCTTGAAGTACCAATCGGTGTTTTGGAAAAGAAAACAAATTTGGGAAGGGCAATCGAGTAGAAAGCTTTAGGGCAGGGGTGATCAGACCTTTACAGTATGCAAGCTACTTCTAAAATGATCGTGCCTGAAAGATCTACCACCTAATACAATACCATATATTTATTTGTAAATGTATTGATAATTCGTACTTGTACAGTGCATTTTGAAGTACTTTGCGTAACGTCATGAGCTAATACTGCACAACACAATTAAACTTTTTACATGTTTGTAATTACTTGAATGATGATTACTGCTCTGATCATTTGCACTAAATGGAATCAGCCAGGGTACGCGAACTACCCGAAATGCCTTCGCGCTTGACTGGTAAATCGCGATCGACGTAATGAGCACCCCTGCTTTAAGGGATTTGCTAGGTTCAACGACCAAATCTTACTATACAAAGGCAATTGTTTTTGCTGCACTTTGTAGCACAATATCAAGTAAATATGCTTGTTTGTCATTCGTAGACTCAAGTTGGCAACAAGGACACCCCATTTTTTCTTGCGCACGGTATGTTTACCTTATAAGAACTGCCATTTCTTGCCTTTTTGTGAAGGTATCTTTGTTTGCTCTTATATCGATGTGGTAATGTCTACGTCCATTTGAACTTGAGTAAATTTGATTAGGCTTGTCTCCTTTGCTGTTTGTTTTTAGGGTTTTTTTCACTTGGATGTGTCCATTCCTTACTTCTTAAATAAAATATGTAGTAGTTCTTATGGCAATGTTCATAGTTCTCATGATGATGTAGCTCTTTGCATTTGTATCCTGAATCCTTTAGCATATTGATGAAATCTGTTGACGTTTTACCAAATATCCCAAGAGTGAGTGCTCATTGATACGTTGATGATTTCGACTTGTTCATACTGATTTTCCAGCTCTTGAATCAAGTTATCGTACTTTTGTTTCTTACATAGATGATAATAATGATAATAATAATAATAATAATATTATTACTATTATTATTATTATTATTATTATTATTATTATTATTATTATTAGGTACAGCCCGGATATTAAGATTGGTACTTAATTGCTAAGTACTTGTAGTA
>JANTCA010014288.1:15913-26016 GCA_024741275.1 Chironex yamaguchii | reverse complement strand
TTTCCTTTCTCATCCATTGGTTTACTCAAGAAATAGCACTCCATAACAGCGACATTTACCTCTCTATCCCAATTCTTCCTGGCAGTAGCATAATGACGATCGGGCCTGCGCTGCTCATCAACAGGGCACCTACCGGACGAGGCACCTTTATATTATTATTATTATTATTATTACTATTGTTATTATTATTACTCAACAAAATGATCATTGATAGTAAGACACGGTTGAGTTTTTAACTAAAGTTTCACCCTGTTTCTTTATGTGTTTCTGATGTCACCTGTTCTCACCAGGTTCTTACTGGTAACAAAAACCAAATTTAATTGTCTTTTTCAACTCGCATACTTGAATAAAATATTTGGAGTTTGATTGGTTTACCTTCGACATTCTCAGCTCTCATTGACCGGCTTAAATGCTCAAAATGTTATTCCAACAAGGAACAATAGCATAGCAGGAGGATTTACACTTCAATAACTTATGCAGACAAGCTCCAACACAATGCTATACATCACAGGTAGGTCACAAGCTACCATGGTTTTTGTGACTTAACTGATTAGCTGCCCTTCAAAATAGAAGTTAAATATTTCAATTATCTGTGTGTTGATGCTCAAAAAGTATGTAAGGGGGTGGGAAGGTGAATTCGATTTTTGTGTCAAAGTATTACTAAAAATTTCTGGGGGTCGGTTCGTGCAGTGGGTCGTTGCTATGCAGTGGGTGGGTGTAAAGCTCTCAAAAAATCTATTCTCTGCTTTTTTAATGCCATGTCATGACGTTTAGTCGCAAGAGAGCTGTCCAATATACTAAAAATGGGGCACTGCAGTTCGGTCACATCCCAAATTTGTATCAATAAGCTCATTGAAATTTGACCGCAACATTCCGCTAATGTGTTGTGACTGAATATTGAACTGAAAGCTGAATTGTTTTTCTGAGAAAAAAAATCGTACGTCCAGGCCTTGACCAACACTTTAAATGATGTGGACACAACGGTAAACCTTTTGATTTCGAAGCAAGAACCGAGGGCGTTTACGAAGCTGAGTCATATTGGAACATCACGAGCCCTGAACCCCCCACCAGATTCAATGATCAATCCTTCCAATTTGAGAATTGAAAGATAAATTGATAATGGATATTGGTAATTTCTACCCAGTTTTGAAGGAGTACGATAAAGCAAAGTGTGAAAACCTTTCTCAGTAATGTTTAGCCTGACAACAAAAATACCATTTTCCAAATCACAAAGGACGCATGCTAGCTGGCTATTAGTTTCCCTCACGGTACATCGCTGGTAGCAGCAAGAGATTTAATAACCAGGAAATAAATGAATTTCCTTGAATGGTGTACTCCGAAAGAACTGATAATGCTTTTTGTCTTCCTTGCGTCCTTTCTGTTGAGGAGAAGAGAGAATATATGGGGTTCCTTGTGATTCGACCATTTCAAAAATGAAGCAAAAAGACATGGGCAACCCACATGCTTAATGTCTGTACCACCATAGCGCCATGCAGGCAGCCGAATGACTGATCCAGAGTATTAAAAACCCTACTTAACTATTCCGATCATGTGCAATGAACATGCCAAAGAAAACATGGATATATACAAACACATCGTGAAGTTTGTCGCTGAATCTGTACTGTAATGCAGCAGACAATACATAGCGTTGCGAGGTGATAAACACGCCGATTCTCCAACCATCAAAGATGCAACTTATCTTTGAAGCTGCCTATTGAACTTGTCTAAAATGTCCTATTCTCTAAACTTTTTTCACGTGCTTTTTCTCATTACGATTATCAACAATTTGAATAAATTGAGGCAGAGAGTTCAGCAAGTTGAATGAGCTAAAACATAAGTATTGCCAATAAGCCATCACTTATTTTTCAGCCGAAAAACTTTTGGACCTCAAAAATGTTCTGTATACTTTTGTCTGTATAGAAATACAGATTAAAAAAACTGTGGTCAAGTTTTCCGCTGCCGTCAATCCCATAATTGTTTTCACGACTAGGAAGATCTTGCCATCCATTCATAAGGACTGCGTACCTACCACACACAAAGACCTTAATAGTTTGAATTTCTGTGCCGATGTGAACCTTGGTATGTAGGTAACCATTCTCAGAGATTGGGTGACAGGAATAAACATGTTCCAGCCAGTGTACTCCAAGCATCAATTCCTCCTGGAGAAAAGCCATCTCGAGCTTCCAAAACGAAAATGAAACGAAACATGCGACTTTGCAATAGGTCAACATTTACAAGAAAATTCACAATGCACCAAAATGCAGAAAGATTTCTCTCACTTCCCTTCCAATAACGTTTTGTTTCTTTATTTTCTTTCATTGTTTCCTTTCTTGATTACGATTAGATAGTTTCGATACATGTTTCGCATAAAAAAGCTGCCTTATATCTATACTTTCTGATGATTCATGCTTTGAGGAGTGTTAGACAAAGAGCTTAAAAGTAAATTTTCAAGTCGATTTAACTTAATATCCTCAAAATTATAAATCTGAGCTATGGAACGGTTAGAGCTGCAATAGCTGAATCACGTAGATTACTGTGGCAAAGGACAACACATCCTTAATGGATAACATGAGATTAACCTCTTGCCCTGTTCAACAGCAGCACGAACCAAGCCAGAGGCAAACCTATATACCCCCGTTTTCAAAGCTCAGTGGTTATCATAAATTCACATTTTCGTATTGTCACTTTACTCGAGTCGTCGTCTGCCAAAACAACTAGCATTTAATAACCCCCTACTCCTAAGAGTTGGAACGAGTCACCAAAAAGTCTAAATTATTGTTAAATAGTACTGCTTATAAAATTTAAGAGCAATTTAACCTCTGATTTTCGAAAATCGTTTTGGCTTACATGTGACTGAAAATGCCCTAGATTTCTTGCATACTGGCATTTTAGCTTCTTGCTTTGTTAATTGCTATATCAATCCCCTAGCATGATTAGCCCACTCCTAATAGTTTTATCATAGCACCATTTCATCTGAATCTAGAATATCTGAGTGGAAATGACACATGCTCGTCATAGTAAATATGAGATACAGTTTTCACGTGTTGGTATCAGCAATTGAGATACAGATACAGCAAGTGAAAGCATTGTAAGAAAACCTAAAAAATTTCGGGTTAATAGATATAACAACAAACGACCTTAGCTCTCAGGACAACTAGAAAGTGCTACAACTGCCAAACAATGTTAACACCTTGACGTGCGAGGAAAGAATAAAAATTCTCACACATGATTCCTTTACCACAAACTTTGAACTCAAGAGTTTGCCACATACATTAAAGTGCATTAGAAGAATGTCAGAATCAGTAACTCAAAAAAATGTGTATTTAAACATTAACGGAGCTTAATACAAAACTACACAACCACCATGAAGTGTCGCCACCTTCCCTGTCTACTAAGCAGCAAAAGCACAAACTGAACACTTAAACATGAGCTGATAATACCATATCATGTTGCAAGTTGTACATACCAATCAGAAACTACGAGCTTCAAGAGGCATCTCTACTCCTGACGTCAGAATACATGCAATAAGTCAGTTCGGGGGGGGGGGGGGAGGGGGTCGATGAAAAGACGCTGCGTTATGCCACATATTTGGAAACTTCCCCTAGCATAACATGATGTAACTCATATGTATACAGTTGACTGTTCAAACTGGTAAAACGAAGGAAGTCAAGAGAGACCACTATTTCGCTGATACAAGTGATGAGCTAACATGCAAAACAATTTAATTCTTCTGAACACATCGATCTTCACATTGCAATAACATTAACAATATTCGTCCAGGTACTCAATGTAACCTTGTCCATGGTAACGTCCAAATTTTTGCACTGTACATGACTTTGTCAACTTTGACAGATAGCACATTTGCGCCGCAAACTGGGTCACTAATACTTTCCGTGGAGATAATCCCGTACTGTGCACCATGAGTTAAGCCCCATTCAAATGAGTATGATTTGTACGATGGGGAACGATGTTACCATAGAGTAAAAAAGAATACATATTTTGTACAGCGCGGGAAACTTGAACTTAGTATGATTACTTACAAATTTAAGACAGCAAGGTGATATCGAAGTGACCTATAACGATGACTCCGAAAATTTCGTCGCGATGATGATTATGCTTTGTGAAAATTCGTAAAAAATCTGTCCTTCAAGCATTTAGTTGCAGAACACAATTACTGTTGCTGGTTTTGTCTGGCGCATCTTTACGCTACACTTATCCGACACTCCCGAATCACTTCCGGGATCACAACTTTGCAACACTTTAAAAAAGATTGTGAAATCGCTCCTTGGTTCATGTTAGGAAGCCAGGAAACAGTGTCAACTGAAAACACGATTCCGAAGTAGAATTCGATCATCATTGCAAAAATCGTTACCTCCCGAGTGAATGGGGCTTAAGCCCTTGCAGTCAAACTGATCTAGATGACAAAAATTGTGTGACTTGCAGATGTATGCTGTAAATTTGTGAGATCAGTATACGTCAAAACCAAGACATAGATAGATGATGTAAGAAGAAGACAT
Organism: Chironex yamaguchii; assembly: GCA_024741275.1. NCBI lineage: Eukaryota > Metazoa > Cnidaria > Cubozoa > Chirodropida > Chirodropidae > Chironex > Chironex yamaguchii. The sequence goes on along the minus strand of JANTCA010014288.1, from coordinate 21,499 downwards.
CTACGTTAGAACTGGCGCACATCACCAATTGGTGAGGAAAAGAGAGAAAGCAAATATTAGTCATCCAAAACAAATATTCAATTTTTCGTATGTTCTTCGAAAATACTCCCATTTAGAACAATAAGAAAAGGAAGGCGAGCGATTTCTCTTGGCAAGAAACGCCCTTTGAAACTAAGCACCGTGGAATGGTATCAACGATTTACTTCGGAGTCACAGCTTTTAAAATATCCATCATTGCAACCTCCCCCAAATTCATCATAGCAACCGCGCACATTCAACGTATCTTGTACCTGCTCTGTGCCCATTTCAAGTTCACGTCTTCCTCTCTGATGTGAAGATCGCACTCTGTCCACATAAGAGCCACAATCCTATTTCAGCGCTATTATGCCCGCCTGAATGAGTTTCCGTATTTTTTCACTGACTGCAGGGTTTTTCATATGTCTGGAAAATAAGGCAAAGGTTTAAAACGTTTCTTGCAAAGAAAGAAAGGAGAAAGCAAGCATTCTGTAATACGAAAGAGCAGGCAGCTGGGGTGGCGAAGCGTTAGCGTCAATTGAAGGATGCCTTGATTGTACATTTAGGACGCATTAAAGACGCAATATACAGTCATGTAATGACTCGTGCTAAACTAATGAAGAAGGTAACAAGTTAAGTAGACGAGTTATCATGTAACTTTGGCGAGGCTAAATTCAAGCATTAATAGCAATCAACACAATCGTCTAAAGCAGACTCTTGTTTAATTATCATCGGGAAAGGTCAATTATAAGGGACCGCGACTTAAGCTATCTTCACTGTTATATTCCCTTTGAGATCAGGTTGCCTTTCTTAATATTCAAGGGCACCATACACTGCACATGTTTTCGGTAAACAGATGTTGCCTCAAAACAAAGCTAATAACAACGAAAAAACTTACTCAACAACTGCTTTTGGATCAGTCTGCATCTGCTCCAGTATAATTCTCATAGCAGGATCCATTAAAATGTTCTAGAAATGGACCAAGCCAGTAGGAAGAATATTCAAAAATGAAGCAAGCTACACACAATTGAAACACCACAAAACGATCAACGAAAATGTCTAACAGTGTAAACGCGTGACCAACCACTACTCCCAAGCGGTATACGATGCATTGTAAATTACCTGTATTTCAGGATCAGCCATCGCTTTTTTCCTTCTCTCCTCGGGGTCAGCTGAGTAAGATTCCGTGAAGGACTTATATAGACCTTCCTCTGCTTCCTTAGAAAAACAAGAAAAAACTTTTAAAACTTTGACTAAAACTGACAGGTGTGAATCATTATTTATCACTACAACTACAATGTTGGTCTAACGTCCAATCCGCTTAGTTTTCTCATAAAATACATCCAGCAATGATTTGTCACCAACAAAACTCTGTAGTCAGGACAGTTGTTATGAATTGAGTATTCACTTATTCTAAATACATAAACGTATAATTATATACACTATAACTACTGAACAACAAAAACAATGATGGTATTTATGTCACTTTGAAATAAAGTATCATAATATCCTTAACTGAAAAAATCACAACAAAATCTAATGCAATACATAAAACTTTCGGCCGTCAATAAGAAAAACACGAAGCAGAATCGAAACGAGAATGCTCTGGGGAATTAGGAACCAGTTCGTTAGTACAAATAATGCCAAACTCTGATAATAAAGTTCGGCCAACATTTTCAATTCAGCAAGAAGAAAACGCCATTGTTCCTTCAAACGGTTCATTTTGTCGTCAAACGATGCTAGTGTTGCACAGCAGCTCCAGCATGGGTTACGCTCAATATGATTTTTCCATTGACATTCTTCATTCTAAATTGGAAAGGGATTTCAAACGTCGCAAATTCAATTACGGTTTCACTGCAACGTAGTCTTTGCCAAACTCGGGATGTCCTTCTATAGCACAATCTACTTTCTCATTAAAACACATAACTAATCTTCAAAGTTTGGCAGTCCCGTATCCTGTGTAGAGTGTGCCTTACCGGAGTACAATTTCAAAATGAGATGAAAGCGTTTCACTTCTTTCACTATTCCTTACTTTATCGTCTCTCTGTGTGTGGCCATTGCATGTGCCTTAATAAACCATGTCTAGATGAGAAGTTCAGGCTAAACTGCTTACGGAGAATAACAGTACATAACTAACATAAGCTGGCACCACAACGTCAATTCAATCCTCAGACGAACAAGTTCTTCAAAAGATCTAAAACATTTGCAACAGTGGTCTGCTCATTCACATTCCATACGCTACATTCCCTAGCTCAACTGAACCATCAATTATTCTCATACATTACACATTCATTTTTCATAAAAAATTGAGTGTACGCCAATTAACATGTCACTCTCTTAAATGAGGCTGACTATCATGTCACTCCCACATCACTATCTCAAAAGCAAACTACTACACAATGAACGTAAATATCCAAAAGAGGAAGAAATTGTATCAGGGGAAAAAATGGCTACATTATATTTAATTATCTCTATTCTTTTAATTAACCATGCATGAAAGATCATGTTGTAAAGGAAAGATACCTTGCAATTTGGATCCAGCTCTAATGCTTTTTCATAGGCTTGTGCTGCATTCCTTTCATCTTTCAAAGCAAGTAAAATTTTTGCCTTCCGCAAGTACCCCTTCACTACACGAGAAAACAACAATCGTAACACATTTAGAATGTTGGTGCAACAGCAGGGACTAGTGATCAAACGACGTAACTATGTTTAATGTGATGCTATATAATATATATATAATATATAATATATATATGGACAACTCAGCGACACGGAGATTAGTCGACAAAACAATCTCATACCATTTTCACACTGAAGCCCAGACAGCCGTTTTTGTCGACGTGGCGAAGTTAAACACTTTTGCGAAATATGGTTTTGCTCCGTTCCGTCCCACTTATACGGCTCTTAAGACAGCATCAGCGTTTTCAAAGCTCCGTCTGCTCAGTGTCAGTCGATTGAGTTGCTAGTTACTAGCCGATGCGAGTGATTTGGGGACCAAGGAGATAAATACACCCTAGCATACTGTACGATGTAAAGTGAGGACTGAGTTAATGAAGATGTGCGTGAATGTTTAGTATGGTTACTTATTATCTTTGTTTCACTTATCTAGTTAGTTTGTGATTGCGACGTAGAAGCATTTGTGTAGGCTTCTCTAAGACTTATGAATGTGATGATCTTGACCACTTTTAAAGACTTAAGACAAAGTTTTGTTCTCTATAGCAGCCAATGGGAGATTGTATTAGAATGCAAGAGTGTTACCCTCCAAACAAGTTCAAATAAGTCGACTTATATCCTTTGAAGCCATGATTACCAAGCCATTTTCAAAGCCAAGTTGCTGCGTAAAATAATCTTGCATAGTGTGCCGAGGAAAAGGAGCAAATGACCATGATCATGGAACGGCGAAGGAACGGCGTTTGAATGTGTGTAATTGTGAAAAGGGTATAAGGAAATGAAGAGATTAACTGCAAACGAGGTACGCAGAAAGGTCGGTGTTCATTGCTGTTACACAATTATCATATTATTTGTTGTACACAATAATCAATAGGCAAGACAAGCAACGTTCCACAATTACTCTTGTGGCTTACGTCGATTTCAATAAACACAATGTACTTAAGTATGTCCAACGTAACTCACCGAAATCAGGTGCCAAACGTATACATTCGTTACAATCCTGTATTTGTAAAATATAATTTCAAAATTAGACATTCTGACAGTGACCACAATACGACTGTGGAAACAAACTGCGTTTTACTCTGCCACGAATGGCATAAATATATTTCATAGCCTCAGAAAACCATCGCCACAGAAAGTTCACAAAGGATGTTCTGACACTGCCAATTTCCATTAAGACTTCCCAACACTAAATAAGTTCGTAACATCAAAACTTTACTGGTAGCGCTGTATACTGCACACTACACGAACAACAAGTATACAAGTCACTTAAAACTGGTCACACTTTTACAGGTCTCCCCAATACGTTCTAATATCACAGGGATAACTTAAATCGCCCAGCTTGGGCTGTCTATGTCTTAAGTCAACTCCCAAAGAGCTGACTATGATTCCCTTCAACGTAAATCTCTTTCCCTTCCCCTGGCTCTTCACTTAGATTTTGCAAAAACTGGCCTTGACTTTTTCTTTGGGACCTAAGGTGATCTGTCTCGACTTCACTTATTTGGAAGAGCAATTAGTAAAATTGTTCCCAATCCGCTTTGATTCAAAGCAAGGTACAAAGGCAGCATAGCTAAGTCCCATTTGGCGCTTACTTCCAATAATTAAGTCTTTCAATTCTCCCTCTTGTTTTAAGCTGGTAAACCACTGCCATTAAAGAGTACTCTTTCCCGTGAGAAATCTTGGAATACACGTACTGCTACATTGCGGTTTGGCACTCATATTTCGCAACTTAAAGCAAATCAAACCGCCGGAATGACTGCATGTAGGGTATGTTGCCTGCTCTCCACCACTAGTATAAGAAAAAGCCTTTAGCACAGCAAAGTGCTAAGGCTGAACTGTTTTGTGTGTAAACAACTGAAATTAATGAACATCAATGGACATTAAATATCGAACAATTAATACACAAATAACTAAGTGAATAAATGAATAAACACAAAAATACACGAGATCTTACGTACAATAGGGTCGATGAGAAAAGAGTGCTAGTCGTACAATACTAACGTACAAGGTGTACAATAACATAAACGGTGCACTCAAATGCAGCAGAGAGAAACCAATACGTCTTCTGAACCACTGTCGGAAGTAACATAACACAAAATGAAGTGCATAAAACTAAGAGTAAAATATGGAAGAGAGCAAAAGAAAATGGCAAAGATTACATAAATGGAGGGCAGAAGAAAGGGTTACATTGTGGACGCGACACGCGGAAGTGAATGATGAATATAGAAGAATACGTCCGGAAAAACACAGATCAATTCTTTGACATAGTAGAGACAGTACCTTCAGACCGAGACTGAACTCGGCTAGCTTTGTGTAACAAGCTGCACGATTGCTGTATAGTTTCGCATCATCAGGATTTCGTTTGATGGCTTCACTATAATGTTTAAGAGCTTCTGGGAAGTCGCCTTTTCGAGCAAGAATGAAAATAATTTAACTCTAACGAGGTTTCACTTTTCAAAACTTTTCAATAAACCATAAATTCCAAAATTACTGATTAGGTAAATTAATGCAACTTAAAAGGGGGAGCATACTGCCTTGCGTATCACGCAAAAACTCTACTTAGCATCTTTATAATCGAGTCTCAATGACGAAGCACTCAATTTCATTTATCACAGTTTCTAATACAGTGGAAGCCCGTTAAGACGGCCAACAACGGGCCATTAAAAATTGGCCGTATTAACGGGATGGCCGTATTAACGGGATGACCGTATTAACGGGATGGCCGTATTAACGGGATGACCGTATTAACGGGATGACCGTATTAATGAGATGGCCGTATTAACGGGATGACCGTATTAATGAGATGGCCGTATTAACGGGATGACCGTATTAACGGGATGGCCGTATTAACGGGATGGCTGTATTAACGGGATGGCCGTATTAACGGGATGGCTGTATTAA
>JANTCA010014288.1:0-15813 GCA_024741275.1 Chironex yamaguchii | reverse complement strand
CCGTATTAACGGGATGGCCGTATTAACGGGATGGCTGTATTAACGGGATGGCCGTATTAACGGGATGGCTGTATTAACGGGATGACCGTATTAATGAGATGGCCGTATTAACGAGGAAGTCAAATTTTGGAGTTTTATGGATAGAAATAAAAAATAAAATCCTAAGCAACTGACGTCTGGAAATGTAGGTACAGTAACAAAAAAATGTGTTAAATAACTAGTCATGAAGGTGCAGCACGAGAATGCAGTTGTAGTTGCGAAAAATGGAGAGGTAGTTGGCCATATACCAAGGGCAATAGCAAGCGACAGGGGATTGTTTCTCATTTTCTAAAGCAAACGAGATGGACAGCAGATGTGAAGATTGTTGGAAAAGCTACAAATCGAGGTGGTGGATACGGCATGGAAGTTTCTTGCGTTTACAAATTTACAGAGAAATATGCTAAGCTTCTGAAAAGCCTACTGGATACTGATAATAATCTCTCTGTGAGGCCCACCCGCCAAACAGACGGAATTGTGAAATTAAAACGAACAAAAGAGCAAGAAGTGAGGGGGAAGAAAAGAAGCAAGTGACTTTAATAATGAAAATTTCTTTGGCAAAATTAATGAGATTATTTTGGCATTATTACAGTTTTGCTAAATACACATGGCCGTATTAACAGGGTGGAATTACAAAGAATCCTGCTGTTTGGGATCGCAAAACGTGGCCGTCGGCCGTATTAACGGGAGGGCGTATTAACGGGGTTTTTTTATGAGGCTATGTATGACCGTTTCTCCAGGCCAAACAAATGTGGCCGTAATAACCAGGTGGCCGTAATAACCAGGTGGCCGTAATAACCAGGTGGCCGCAATAACGAGGTGGCCGTATTAACGAAGTGGCCGTAAGTCGGGGTTCCACTGTATATGGATTGGACAATGTAGCTACAATCCAAGAGCATACAAAGCAAAATAAGCCTATCAAGAAGTCAATTGAAATGACACAGGCAGGGGTGTCAAGAACCCGGTAGTGCTGCGGAGTAAATCATGGATGCCAGTCCTACATCTATTCTTAGCTCTCCTCAGCGATATAATACCCCGCCACCAGGACCCAAATATTCTCGCGCAACCAACAAAAACACCAAGTGTTGTTTGCATTTGAACCGAGACTACTGGTGTCAAAACAAAACCCTGTTTCGGCGGGTTATTATTTCATGGATACTAAAAATATTTTAAAAACATATCTTTACTAACTATAGAGGAAAACTAGCATTAATCAATAAGCAGAATGACACGAAAAGTACCCTTTATCATTTGATTGTCTAATAGTACCTTTATCCGTTCGTACGACAATGTTATAATGTCATTTAAAAAATGATGTCGGCTAAAAAACAAAAACAACAAACCTTTCTGAAAAAAATCGTTTCCAAGTTTTTTCTCTGCCTCTGCCTTTTCAGGATCGATATACGATAATCTTTCTTTCTCTTTTAACATCTTTTCAATCTGAATCAAAGAAATGTGACTCATACAAAATGAAATTACACAAACCAAAATAAAAAGATGAAAAAAGCACCCAGGAGTCGAAAAATATGTATGTACCATTGCCATTACCGCTACTGTTACTGCCTTTGCATAGCGGCCGGTATGGCAACGACTCCACCACTATCAGTATCACGACACATTTTTTATCACAGTGCGTCAAGATAAATAATTAGGCCCCGTTTACACGGTACGGATCCAAAAGAGTATGGATCCATTTCGGATCCGTAACGATTACTGTTAGCGTTTACACTGGGAAATGTACCAGAACAGTTCCACTCAAGTGACTTCTTTTTCGCCTCTGTAACACCGGGTTATCTTAAAATCAGCTTCGAGACGGAAAAATTGATTGTCAAGTAAATGATCAGTACCCGTGTGGATCCGTTCCACCCGTTTACACTGGACCTCAATTGGAACGGATCCAAACTGGTACACTTTGGAAAGCGATCCCAAACTAGTACAGATTGCGGATTCATATCGGTACGGATCCATCAGTTCCAGTGCAAACGGTAAGCCTATCTCCGCTTGGATCCGTTCCAGTGTAAACGGGGTCATAGACAACGAGTATATAACAAAGACAACGCACATCTGAGTCAATCATAAACCCCATGCTTTCTGCTCATATATTGGGTCAAATAGAATATTTTGCATACCGATTCAGCAACGCCCTTCCTTTCCCATGTTACCACCTTCATGTTTTATCATCTTTTATCATCAAACTTCCGACTTCTATAAATATTAGCCATTTTGATCTATTTTGATAATTGCATAATAATTGCGCATATCCACGCAAATCATTTCACTTTGCTGAATTTTTTTACGGCAATATTACACGATTTTTTCTGTGCTATTAAGTGCAAAACCAGTCTGCGAGGCCGTCCTCTGGTTAACGTTTCCTAATTTGTTTCAATTCATAATCATTAAAATTATTGAAAGATAATTTAAGAGAAAATTCAATGCAGAGTCGTCCTAGCCTAAGCAGAGGGTCGATACTACTGAATCAGGTACGATTGCACATAACATCGAGGAAAGAGATGCCGAGGTGTTCACGTCAGACGGTAGCAGCAAGGAAGAAGAGAAAAATGCAGTCACAAATGATAAGCAAAATCAGCCGAGAAAATTTTCATCCCCAAAAAGACTATTCGAAGAACAAAGTCATTCGTTTCAAGAGACGTGGTTTAAAGAATATCGTTGGCTTAATTATAATGAAGAAAAGGATGCAGTATTCTGCTTTATTTGTATGAATCAAGAGAAAAAAAGCAATTTGGTTTAACCAAGAAATTTGGAGAAGGCATTCATGACAGTTGGGTTTTTCAATTGGCAATAGTAGTGGCTTGTATACTAAAATACACAAATCAAGGCTAGGGAACTTAATCTGAGTGGGTGTTGCAAATCGTCGAAGAAACTTTTAGAAATTCTTCGAAAACGACTTTATACCTATAGGTATATACATCCATATCTTGAACTCTAGTAACATAGGAAATATGGGGCATTAATGATACGGGTCTTTTGTATGGTATAGCACATTTTTTCAATGACTTTACCTTTGGAAAACCGTATTTATTTGCGATTTTGTAACACTTTGTAGCTAAAAAGGAAACAATTTCTCCAAGATGCTGTTATGCAACCAGCTCTCACACTACCATAGGACTTTGTCACAAGCCCCCCCCCCCTTCCAAAATGTGCTCCGGCGTCCCTGACAATGAAATATCAGAATAAATGACAAGAGAACTGGCAGATGAAATATATCATAGTGAAATGGAGCAAAACATTGCAATCAATTTTAAATTGCTGTAAAAATCATAATTTTGCACAACGTGCGTGATCGTGAAATTAGAAAAATAAAACAAAACTCTTTAAGGCCGAGTAAAAGAAGACGGCAGAGTTTATGATACGACGGAACTTTTCACTGTAAACTATTATACTATCCCTACCTTTTGAACTTTTTTTGCTATATCGGGGTTCTTGTACTCTGTGAGTGATTTATTAAAGTATTTAATAGCTAGCTGGTAATTTTCTTGCTTTAGGTAAGCATTACCAATACGTGCAAATGCTCTACAAACAAAAAAAGTTAATGTCAAGTGCAGCACATAAACTGGAATGAAAAAATGGCCAAAACTTTCAAATAGCGAATGTGACGAAGGAGTTGTTCATAGCCTAAGCTTTACACTTTTTTACGATTTAAAGTTTCAACAAATCTTTTTCCTATCGTCAGGCCAGCGGAGATGAGGTGGGAAACGTGTCTCTTAAACATACGAACCTCAGCAGTAACTCGGATCCAAAAATCCACTGAGGAGGCACTATATCATTTTGCGTTCAGCCACATTTCTGGATGTGTGTAAGATGTGCTTTTTAGGCAAAAAGCTTTTAAGTGCTGCTGGTATTAATGGAGGGATCTAAAGACTGTCAAAAAGTTGCCAAGAAGACCCCATCCCAAATTTCAAGAAATTTATGGTACATGCTACCAAAGTAACAAACATCTGAAACCAGTCAAAATTCAACCAACAATGATGGGAACAAACTAGTCTTAAAAATGAGGCACAGTTTAGGTCTGAGTTGATCCCTTTAAATATAATGACGGATCGGTTAGAAACTACCTGTACAACATTTAAAAGCTTTCAACATTCGTTGTCCAGAATTGGTTTTTGTATAGTAAACAGTGCTTGAAGATCACATTGTCTTATGTTAACAAAGAAAACAATTCAAACAAGTAATCATGAAGCTGATACCAAATTAATTCTACATTACTTCCATTCTTTGAAGTGAAAACTAACAAAATACTCATCACCAAATGGGCTACCATCGTGTTCCAGGATGTCTGGGGTCATATGTACGTCAAAATATTCATTTAAATTTCTCTTTTTGCCAAGTTTAGAACAACACAAGATAACCTATAAATTATTTACTTATGTAAACAGGAAAGATAAAGTGTACACAAAGTACTTACTTAGAAATAACTTGAAAACCAGCTCTATTCTCTCTGCCAACTTCAACAGCCTCCTCACATAACTTAATACATTCATCAAATTTTTCTTGCTCAAAAAATACAGCTAAAAGTAAAGTTTGAAGAATTCCAGTTATTTCATGATGCGTGGAAAAAAATCTTGGCACCAAAACACTAAAAAAGAAGTTTTGCTTTATACTTATATAATCTAACATGTCAATCCCTTGCTGCATAGGTATTGCGCTAATACTCCATTCCCAACATACATTAAACAACTAAAAATATATGTTAAAACAAATATGCAACACCATCAAGTCAGCATTGAATGAAAAAGTCTAAATGGTACACGTATTACCACTTCTGCAAGCGTATACTTAGCATGAAGGTCAAAAAACGTAATAAGCAAACTCAAAGGCATAACAACAATCAGCAAATTACAGCACTCTTACCTGCCTTATTGGTAATGAATGTCATGTTTGTTGAATCAAGGGCAATGGCTTTGTCATAATGCTCAATAGCTTCATCAAAGTTTTGCTTCTTATAAGCTTCATTACCCTTTTCTTTCTCTTTTAGTGCCTACGAACATTGAAAAATAAACATATCTACACCTCCAAATTGCAAATCACTGCACAATTATTTATGAAATGTAGTATACAATGTTGTATAGTTGTACTAATGGGATCAAAATGTTTCAGCTGGAAAAGTTCTATCCTTCATTCTTTTACAGGCTTTTGAAAAACTACAAAGTATCAATTACTAATATTTTCCTAAAGTCAACTACAATCACGTACACGTTGGTCTAAGAAAACCAAGTTGTTTCATCTGCATTGATATTGAGGTAAACAATAATGTAAACATGTTAACCCAGTTTTTTAATTTGCACTACAACCCCTGACCTTAAAACCTGTTTCCAAAATGTGTCCATAGGTCCAACTCTTCCATTTCTTTGCTTAGACCTTTGTAAGTATGCAATACAGGAAGCAGAGTGAAATACGAAAATTTTCTAACCAGATTTTGTAGTACACACCAGCTGCTAGCTCTGACAAGTTTTGGTTTTTCTACCCAAAATGTTCTGTTTTTTGCAATGTTTTGAACAACTTGGAGGCATTAATTTGGTGTTATCTGCATAGCATTCCTAATAATTATGCTACCTGTAAACAAGGTATCAATAATTGACATTTATACAACATGATTCAAAACCACACTTAGTTTCATACTCTGACAATACTGAATTATGACAATTTGAAAAATTGCAGCTAAGCTTTGAACTGAAGAGCAGTAGTTTTATCATGGGCTGGATCAATGTTATTAATATGTTTGTATTAAGCAGTGAAGCATATGGCTTCCTCAATGTTTCAAGTCACACTTCCTTGGTTGCACACCTTGTGTTTGTGTCTAGCAAGCTTCACTTATTAACATGAGATTTATCTTATACTTGCACAATGTTCTTAACTTTGAACTTAATTCAATTTACAAATGTATGTAAATGATCAGTTATCTAATGCAAGCATATTGAGTTTGTAAATCAGTCTAGGAGTACAGTTGACAGAAATAGATGCTCAATATCCAGAGTCTACCCCACCATTGCCCGTTTGTTGCGAACTCAAGGTGTTGTATCTAAGGAACAAATTATGGGATGCACATATATTTTGTACGTCATTAACCATCTTATAAAGAAAGTAAGGGCCAGCATAAATGACTTGATGTGTACATTCAAATCCATTTATATACACATTTTGCAAGCAAAAGCCCTAAGCAAAAATGAATATGGTAGTTCACAACAGGTTTTCTCGTCAAGTTTTCTGTACAAAATTGAACCAGATTTTAAGTTTCATCTTTCACCTCCCAAGTCATGTTTTACTTTTGTAACATACACAAACCATACTTCATCAACTAATTTGCTCTTGCTTTTCTACACCAAGTGTTTAATTCTTCTTACCTTACCAAATGACACTTTCCCAAACTCTTCTGCCTCCCCTTCCACATTATATAGTATATTGATACTTAGTAATCTTATTGTATGATATTGTGATACAACTAATATCAAGGAAAATGTCAATAAATAAACATAAAGCCTTACTTCTGATTCTTCATAAGACAAGTCAACATCCATGGCACTTTTGTCTTTTTTCTCTTCTTTCTCTTCAGTTTTCTGTTTGTTTTCTTCCTTTTGCATTTCACTTTGGGAAGACTCTAACATTGGTTACGAATTACATAAAACAACAAATTTGCAAGATTCTTCAAAGAAACACTGCGACAAATACAAGCAAGTAAAAGGTGGATCATTTCATGCATTGAATAGTTTCCACAAAAATATAATTGACAACTAAGATTTCAGCTATGCTATTATGATTTTAACCCTTGAAAAAATCATCAAAATTGATATAAATTATTACACAGATCATATTATTTTACGATAAAACTGCAAAGGCAATGGCCATGCCACAATAATTACTCTTTATTTTATGTTTTTGCATGACAAAATAAAATTCCTATTCTTATTCTTTCCCCATGCAGTTAAATGACAAACAACAACGATCAGAACATAAATAAAAATAACCACATTTTAAATATATATATATATAACAATCCACAGAATCCACGATTCAGCAACGCCATTGCAAATGTCATTGTAAATGTCTAAAGTAAGTGCTGCAGCAAAAATTGCTGAATGATTTTTCAGGCACATATGAAAGTCCAACACTCAAAAAAACCAAAAAACGACAGCTTTAGTCTTTGGGGGTGAATGTTACAAACCATTTGGACACAATTGCACAATTTTAACAATTAAACAAATTTTTCTGGCTTTCCCCTTGCCCTACAATGAGTGAATGCCCACACTTAAAATGAAAATCCTTTAAAAGCTCTTCGCATCTGTTTCTCTGACGAATACACCCCTTGCACAATATTCTAAAGAAGCCACTTGCAACAAACAGGGGATCTGGTCCATTAAGCGACCAAACAAAATGCCCACCGAACACCAAAACACTCAAAATCAAAAATGCAGATGGAAAACCAAAATTGCCAATGAGGTTCTCACTCACAGTGGTAATTTTGTGCAGCTGAAAATTTGGATGGATTCTAAGGGCTGTATAGTAAATAATCAGATGTTACTTTTTAATGTGATATATTTTTCTCCAGTCCCACTGAAAGTTCTAGGATCAAGCACTTTTATCATTAGAAAAGAAACATGCTAGTGAAAGTTAAAATCCTAATTAAAAGAGTTTAATCCCTTGTTAACATTTTCAATATCTGACGGTACAGGACCCATATTTTTCCATTTTATACTGTAACTTAATAGCAAAGCATACTACTTATTTCCAGGCATCAAAATCTCACCTTGTTCCTCATCTGTATACTGCAAATTCACACCCAGCAAAACACCAAGTGCTTGCATTACTCTTGCGTCTTGAATGTACCTGAGGTGGTTTTTATTAAAACAAGGCCATAGTAACAAAGTGAAATAAGGATAAGATTAGTGTAATTCTTTTAATAATTACACTCATCTTAAAATGTAAAAATAAAAGGGAAGGGGGAGCCTTGAACTTTTAAAGTGTCCAAAGATGTGAGGCAGAATCTGCAAAGTTTTGCTCTTCCTGATTCAGCAGCATAGCTGATCTACCAGTGGGTTCAGATAACATTTACTATGCACAGGGTACATATACTAATACATAGTGATCTAGACGGAAAATGTTTTGAAGTAATTAAATACTCACGTTCCCATTTTCTTTGGATCTCTCTTAAGTTCACCCAAAATTGCCAGAAAACTAGGATCCCTCATAAATGCACTTGTCTTGGGGTCACTTAACAGTTTTGTTTCTAGATCTGGTCTTAAAAATGGATTCTGCATGTTCCTTGTTTCTGCAGAGAAATGTTAAATACTTTTACAGATAACAAGCATATAAGTTTCTTAAAAATGAAAGTGCACATCAAAATTATGATAAACAAAATAACACATCTGATATCAAGTCATTCAACAACAAATTTGAAATTTAGTATTATGAAATTCTAGTTTTGGTAATGAGGATGACAGGTAAGTGTTATAAAACCTAGAAAAATGTGGTTGTTCAAATTAGGCTCCATTACATAAAGCACCTGATAATTACAGCAATCAATTATCGTAACATTAGATCATTACTTGAAACCTACTGGTGTATAGCATAAAAATAATGTATTCCACTGACAAAGGTGAAAGCCAAAACACAAATTACAAAATGAATTAATGAGTTTCCTCTTTACCCACACTGGGTTTGGGTTAGTTATACGAAGTCCTTCACCACACCTTTGTTTCATAATGGCACAGAGGTTCAAGTGTTGGTTTCTGAGTCTGAGTATTGTAAGTTAGAGCAAGAACAGCTCCTCTCAATGCAGCTATTCCCAAATGATGAGTGACACTGTGACATATCATCAGTGTACATTCAATGAAATCCTATTCATCCATTGTCGTATGAAACTCCATGTAACAAATTTAACTTCTGTCCTCTCTTCGAATATTTTGTCTAAAAGGCTCTATGTGTTTTGATGTATTAAGCACTGTTCAATTATAGTGTCCCCTTGTTCATAATATAGAAATTATAATAAACATTATAATAAACAAATAAAAAGTTATAAAAATAGAAGATTAATACATAAAAGAACATGTGTTACAAGAATTTTGATATATAGTTTAAACACATAAAGTGACACATACCTGACTATTTTAATGATACACAACAGAACAATTATACTTAACACTAAATGGCCAAGAAAGAAAAGCAGACACAAGAGAAGAAATACAGAGTAGAACCGACAACTTAGAATAAAAGAAGTAGAGTGTAAATGATAAACATGAAAACATGAGTGCATATGAGATGTAGAAAACATAGAATATGTGTAAATGAGGGGAAATTTTAGAATTCAACTTCCCTGGCATTAAGCCCATCAAAACTACCCAAATGATGTTGCCAAAAACCTTCTCTATAACTATCACCAACTACTTTATCTATGATCAGAGTTGGAGAGTTCCAACCCATGTCACCACAAACTAAACACCATTGGCGAGACAAGGTAATGGGAGCCCACTCTCATAAAGAGCTCACTTCCTAGTAGATTTCCTAACCATGGCATAGGACTACGTTAAGCTCTGCAACAATTATGCTATAGGCTATATATATCATGGCACAAAAGATTTGGTGAAGGACGTCCGAAGTCCTTGATATTACGAGACAAAACCCAGTGGTGGGTAAGGGGATATTCAATAATTTTTTCTGTTTCGGTTTAAGTCTTCATCAAAGTCAGACATATGCAGGATCTGATACATAGATAAACTTCAAAAACTATATTTATATTAAGTTCTTTTCTTGGAGGGAATGTTCTATGATAATGACTACTATAATAGAAGGAAAATATATTGTAAAATATGACAGTGATAAGCCATATAATGCAGTGACATAATTTCAGTGTTAATCTTTCATTATATTTGCTTGTCACTTTGTTTTATAGATAGTTCATAACAACTTGCATGGCCATTTTTCTTTGTAATACATGATAGCTACTAACAACTACTGGTATTTGTTTAATAATTATCACATCCCTTTTCAGAGATTTGAAGTTTGGCATGGCATCAATGAAAGTATAATATCTGAGCTTCCGATTGGTATTCTTTTTAATTCATTATGCTTATATCATGGTTTCAAGTCAACAGTAACCCCAAGACAATTAGAGGATAAGTTCAAATTATTCGATCTCTGCTTTGATTGCATTTGATAAACTTCAAATGTCATTAGGTTTAATTTTCATATACTAGATTTTGGATAAACACCCCATAAAATTAGTGGACAAGTCTTCAGAAATTTTCTGTATTAAGCTTTTCAGCTGCTGAAGAATGAAGCTAATAAATCTTGTCACATCCGTGGGGTTTCTCAATGAGGCTTTCATGGTGAGCTTGGTTGGATCTTGTTGGCAGTTTAACATACGTGGGACCCCATGACGGCTTCCATTTCTTTATAGACACTGGTAATCCATTGTTAGATCCAGGCAGGTAGAGAGGTAGAAATTTGAGAGGTAGCAGTAGCTGGATTGGAGCTGGACAAACCCAGAACTGGCATTACTGTTAAGCAGCAGGTTAGATCAGTAGGGAAGGTATGAGAGTTGCATTTGGAGGACCCAGGATCCTAATCAAGACTTTACTTTTGTTCAAAATAGTCCTTTAGCATCCTATCGACTCCATATAGGCATATACACTATGGGCAACCCTTTACAATAGGTTCTGCCAATTTCTATTGGTGATCTTCCCTTTCTGCTCTGAATTTCTTTTTTGTGCTACCAACACGAATACTTTGTGTTCCCCAGCAGAAGAAAAGGGGAGTGAGCTAATACATTCAGATGTATCAGATGCAAGTCTAGGGTCCAAACATTTACCTCGCTAAACCTTGGTTATATTTCTCTGATCCCTCTACATAGCAACCATACTATAATCTAAAAACATACACCTGGTTTGTCGTAACACCAACTAATAACCACACAGGTAATGTTGCCAAATTTGGAATACCTGATAGTCTGTCATTAACTTCATCAAGCCCAGACTTTAGTTGCGTATTCTCTGGGTCATGTTTGAGACCACTTTCATAAGCATCCTTTGCCTCCTGATACTTATGAAGATATGTTAGTGCTGCACCAAGCCTTGAATATCCCTAAAAACGAACGAGACAAAATTGTAAACAGCCCTGTCATAAAATTAGACATTCTCAAAAAAATGTTGACAAATAAAAATAACAGAGCTGTCTCCATATTCATTCTGCACTTCTAGTAGCATACATGTGGTGAAAAACGGAAGTGGGTGTTTGTTTCCAAGCCCAAATTGTGAAAAAGTAGATCCAGCTTCACGGATACACATACGTCATAAGTGATAACTGGTTAACATTAAAATCTGAAATTGCAGTCAACACTGAAGATACCTTTCCCCAATTAGGTTTTAATTCCACAGTCTTCTTGGCATCTTCTGCTGCTTTATTAAAATCTTCTTTCTTTGCATATGCTGCAGACCTATTACTGTACAAAACATGATTTTTAGGATCTAGTTTAATTGCGTCTGTGTAAAATGACACTGCCTTATCGAATTGTCCTGCTTGGAGGGCTTTGTTACCTTCTAACTTCAGTTTCTCTGCCTAGAAAAGGAAGAAAATGAATACATTTATTACGAGATAAAGCAATCGACGAAGCTGTTAATGAGGGGAAAATATAACCCATTCAAACTTTTGTTACACCCGAACGATAATAAGCCTACAATATTATACTGTCAAAACGTGTCAATAATTTCTAACATAGATTTCCTTCTTCAAAGTAAAAAAACAATCTGCAGAGAAACCCAATTTCGTCATCCTTCAGTACAAAGATAAATTCTACAATTCATCCATCCTTCCAGTTAACTGCCTACTGATAAGCAACTATTATGTTGCAACCATTTGTGGCCACTAAAGACTGGTATAATTTCTGTGCATGTACAGCATTTTGTCATGTGGCGACTGGATTACTAAAGCTACAACGCAACATCCACTCCAGCATAAGCGTAAGTGCTAGTACTTTTTCTTTTGCAATTGTACATTCGTAAATTCTTACAGCCTGTACATAAAGCACCACAGACGCACACCATAAATACTGGAATAAGTGAAATTCTTAAGAACTGGACCTTCCTCTTTGCAGAATTACAGCACGCCACTCACCTCGGAAGCCATATTTGCAGGAATGTTCCAGAATCTGCAATCTTGGCAGGCGTGCTATTTTCGTATGATCATGAACTTCAGTACGGTGACCCGAAGCCAGTTATTTCGCAGGCTCAACAGGCAGTTGGCATGGAGTTTCTATCTTCTTTCTGAGCCTTAAACTCTATGGCAACAAGTATAACGCCTCCGACGACGAGGAGGGGAGGGGGCATGGCCCCGTCTTTGCAAAATTTATGCATTTTTTATATTCCTTAAAATTTTTTAATTCTCTGTAAAATCCAAGCTCTTTTAGTTCAGTTATTGAGTTCTTGAGTAAAATTTGTTCTCGAACAGAAGATTTTGATTTTTAGGTTGCCTATTGTCCTTAGCTAAGCTACTTTGTAACTCCGTTGATTTACTCTAGATGTATAAAGCTGTCCTTTGCTGTTGAACGCCTATGGTGTTGGCGTACGTGGCTTAAGTCCGATTAGAATGAGGAGGTGATGAGGGTACTTTTTAACCCCGAGGAGCCGAGTATTTGCATTTTTCGTGCTGGGAAAAACCCAAACAAAAATGTTTTAAATTAGCGAGGTGCGAGGAAAACCTTTGATAGATTACGGAAAACTGAGGTTCCCAGGCTTCCTTCACTTCTGAAACTTAAAAGCGATTCTTCATTGGACAAAGAAATTTCAAATTGACAAAAACTATAGCTTGATTAAAAGTATCCAATGTCATTAAATGCACTTATATCCGACAGAAATTTCTTTCAAGAACAGCTCTAGCATGGAAATTCCTGTTTACATAAGATTTACTTTTTGACAGCAAAATTATCTTAAATGTAGTCAAAAGCACTTGACCTTTAAGGTTTGCTTCGTTGTGACATCGAGAAGCAAGGAGTCAACTTAGTAATTTTGTTATGCGAGGAGGAAAGAATTGGAGAAAAATGGATTTGCGAGGAGTCCTGATTGCATTAAATGCGAGGTGGCGAGAAAGGATTAATTCTTTGACACCATGTACACCCACTAAGCCTTTCGGTCTTAATAACGTATTTCAGGACATTTTATGGTGCTCAGGAAGCCTGCAAATTTGTTCAACCAGTTTTTTTAATTTATTTAAGTTTTGCAAAATCTTCTGTAAAGGCTTACAAAATTTGTAATTTTCACGATATCCCAAAATCTAGACAATAATAACTGAAATCTGCAATATCATGACATTGCTAGGATCATAATGCTCTTTTCAGGATGTCAAAATCAAAACAAATCACAGAATTCTTTGCACGGCCATGTATGAGTGTCTCAAGCTTGTCAGCTGCTAACAACAAAAACAAGAATAAATCTATCACCGAGTCGGGAAGTCAGGATGATCTCTTCACTTCTGAGTCGCCCACAATAGAAGTAATAGATACGCCATTTCACCCAAGCAAAAGTTTCACCCGAAAACAAAGTTTGGTGCCAGAGAGAGATCATGTCTATGTTCATGCTTCGAGTCCTACAAATGGTTGCATTGGAATCAGGAAAACGACTCTGTCGTGTGTTTTATTTGAGGAAAGGTAATTTGAAGAATGAAAGGTTGAAGGAATTAACCTACATATTTCGAGGGCTCCGATCTTGGAAGAAAGCTCCAAGATGCTTTGAAGAGCATCAAGCTTCATCATGCCACCAAACTACTCTTTCCTTTCATGTGCTTGTCCCTCAATGTAGAGACATTGTGGAAATGACCAACGATCACCTGGTCAAATCAAGATTAAAAGAGCGTCATTACTTCTACAAAGTCATGGAGTGTGTCCAGTTTCTTTTGCAGACAAGGTATGGCATTTCAGGGAAACAAGCTGGAGCAAATTAATAATTTTACTCAGTTAAAGCTATTGAGAGACAAAGATTGTTAATTGCTACTGTTACAGCAATTGTTAAAAGGGTGCAAGGTAGCAGGAGAAACAAGATGAAACATGCTCATACTTATCATGAAAATGAGTTGCTATCAATCATGGCCAATCAAGTTGCTTCCAAAATGTTGGAGTCAGTCAGAGAACACGGGTACTTCGCAATAATGTGTGATGAATACACGGACATTTCCAATAAGGAACAATTATCATTATTTGTTCGTTCTGTAGACTCAGGCCTAAAAAACAGGGAAGATTTCCTGGGATTTTGCAAAAATGACAATATAAAAAGCAATACTATAGTGGCAACAATTAATGATGCATTGTTTAGGATACAGCTCTCCTTGTCAAACTGTAGAGTGCGAACGTATGATGGGTCTAGTAACATGCTGGATAGAAAGTCAAGAGCTGCAACCAAAATTTCTGCTGTTCAGCCAAAAGCCTTGGGTACTCATTGTCGTGCCAGGTCATTGAGTTTGGCTGTGGAGGGTCTAACTGCATCTTTCAAAATATTAGGTGATACTATGGACACTGTAGGAGAAATATGTATACTTGTCAAGTTCTCACCAAAGCAAGAGAAAATGCTTGGCACTATGCAACAAAATGTAGAAGGAGAGGTGGATGATGAGGTGATTCAAGACAAGCATACTTCTTTGAATAAACTGTGCATTACTAGATGGACAGTGCATGCATACTGCTTCTTAAAGGTCTTAAACAACTAGGATGAGCTTCTAACCCTGTGGCAAGAGTGCCGTAGCCAAAAGCTGTCAACCGATATCAAAGCAAGAATTATTGGATGCGATGCAGAGATGCAAAAGTTCTCGTTTTATTTTGGGCTTTCATTTGGGCACATATTTTATTCTTTGACCAACAATGTTTCGAAGACATTAGAGAAGGAGAAGGAAAAGTCAATAGAGGTTCTGTGCTGATCATCTTTTTTCCTGCTTTGTCGGGAACGGCCCCAAAAGCTGTCTG
The DNA here is from genome assembly GCA_024741275.1 of Chironex yamaguchii. Lineage (NCBI taxonomy): Eukaryota > Metazoa > Cnidaria > Cubozoa > Chirodropida > Chirodropidae > Chironex > Chironex yamaguchii. The sequence continues at coordinate 824 of JANTCA010014288.1, read as the reverse complement.
GTATGACTACAAGGATACATAATCGCTTCTCTAAAACTTAAAACGTAACTTTACATGCATACATTGATTAGACTTTGATTTATCTCTTAATCTTGGGCGTTATAAGACAAAGTACAGACGCTAGGTACTTAAACACATCTGTTGCTCACCATCGTATCTGTCCAACAACGTTCATTAAAAGAACTAAGTTCCTCATAATAACTCTCAAAATAAAAAAAGTCAGTTATCCAGAAAACGATAGATTTAACCGTAAGAATATGACACTTTAAGTGATTTAATCCTCAGAAATTTGTCCAAATCACTCTCTCCGGAAAGATTTGATTACACAACTGGAGCTTATTGATTCTCTAGACGCCAGTTGGATAAGTGACGTAAGCAATTTTTACTGTCAGTCGTCTGATGAAGATTATATTAGTAGGTACGTGAAAGTCACTTCCACTACTGACTGAGCATCTCTAAACAAAATTTAAAAAGACATACGAGCATTAGTACAGACATGGTTGAATCTAACAGTGTCTTCAAAGATGCCTCTATCTACAAGTCCGTTATGAAAGTTGACTTTAGTAGCTCCATATTTATTTTGATCGTCTTTGAAAATCAGCTAAAATCAACATGACAAAGTAAGATAAAATAAAATCAGGTGAAGACAACAAACTGTGAAACCAGCAGAAGGGATTTGTCAGCCTCTGCTGCACACACAGAAATCTTTTTGAGAGAAAGACGAGAGACGTTTGGATTGTCATTGGTTGATCACGTGTGTATCACTACTGATGGCTGGAAAACCATGAAAGAACGTCGACAAAGTGTTATGTGTCTGCAGCAAG
>JANTCA010014277.1:0-26020 GCA_024741275.1 Chironex yamaguchii | reverse complement strand
ATTACCACAATAGCTGCACTAAGTGGGAGTCGACCGGGCTCGAACTTGCAATCCTCAGACTTAAAAGCCAACACTCATCCTCCAAAGTCCTTGGTATTACGAGACGGTTTGAATCCTTGGTATGTATATGTAAGCCTAATTACTGAAATTGGAAGGCTACAGAAACATACCATGGCAAGCAACGAAAAAAAGGATTTGAACTACATTTTTGTTTTGTGTTGATTTTTCTTATTGATATTTTTTCTTTTTCTAGTGCGGATGAATTATTGGTCACGGAAATGATCTTTAATGGTGTCTTTAATGAACTTAATGTAAATCAGTGTGTGGCTTTACTCAGTTGTTTTGTTTTTCAAGAAAAGGTAAGTAACTTGTTCCAACTGAAGCATGAAACCAATATCAAATCTTGTATAGGCAACTTAATTTAATAGTCAACTCTGTACATATCCATATATGTAGCTAAAGTTTGATTAAAACAGACTTGAACAATGTTGTCGTTTATCTTTATCATGTATCCCTGTTCATTTAGTGAATTCTACTAACCATCAATGTGACATTTCCAACTCAGTTGGGCTCAAATCGCTTTGGCCAGACGCTCTTGATTAATCAGTGTGTGTCAAGTACGTTTCATTGCTTAAGATAACATAGAGAGCAAATATTCTTCCGATCTTAATAATACGGTATCATGGACGTAGCCGACGAAGACCAAGTTGAAAAGCCCAACTTGTCTTTTTCACTGGCCCAAAGAGAAAGGTTTGGAGATCAATTCAGATATATACTGCCGCCTGCGAGCCCTTTTGACATTTCTTTCATTCTCATCTGATAGTTGAATAATGATATTTACTTTAGTTTGATTCGTACTTCCAATGTTTCTCATCTTTGTAGAGTGACGATATGCCAAAACTTGGTGAAGAGCTTGCAGGACCCTTACGACAAATGCAGGTATATGTTCTTATAGAACTTTTGGATTCAGCTTACACAGATGATCATGATGCCCTTATCACATGCTACATCATAGTGTTCGCCGGTGTATGTCTATCTATCTATGTCGCTGTCAATACTAGCATAAACAATTATTACTGTCCACCAGCATCGTTTAAAGCAAATCCACCAACCAGCTGGGTGCTGAGCACAATTATTAGTGTTACGAGTGTCATCTGCCACTATCGATAGGAAACGCGAAACTCTAATGATAGACAACTGGTAACTTATGATCGGAGGATTAATGCAATCACTGTCTTGAAGACGGGGATGAGGAGAATAAAGCTCGCAACGCCTCCGATTAAGAGCCGACCCTCAAGCTCAAGTACCAAGTTGATATAAAGGCTTCGGAGACATTTTTCGCCCTTGGTATCGCTAGCCCCATTCCATCGTTGGCCAAGGAGGAAATTTGTCAATTCTGTTGTGTTTTGGTTCATAGTATCAAGAACGTCAAATGACCAGTGCCTGAGTTGTCTTCGTAGTATGTCGATTTGAGTTTGAGCTCTTTCTTTGATGCAGCTATTTTACTAATGCGCTATTCTTTAGAAATACAAGGAATTCATCTTACAGCAAAGGCTACATCTATATATTTCTTAATTCAAATATGTGGCATATGAATCCTGCGTTTGCAGAAACATTTCAATTTTCTCTGATCTTTATCCAATTGCTTTAAGGAATCAGCCAGACGCATTGCAAAAGTATCTGAGGAGGCCAAAATGGGTATCGATCCAGACCAGTATGTGGAGTCATTTAGACCAAATATGATGGATGTTGTTTATGCCTGGAGCAATGGAGCAACATTTGGCCAGATCTGTAAAATGACAGATATCTTCGAAGGTAAGCACTATCAAGAAATGTTTATGCAAGAAGTACGGCAAATAAATCTGAAGGGGATCATACCATATGGAGATCAAAGGACATGATTGCGCGTCATGATCGAGTAAATGGTGCTTATAGATTTTGCTGATAAAGAACGTAGGAGCGAATGTGGTCTCTTCTTGGTATCGAGACTACGTTTTGCTTGTAATGCAGCTGGCATGGCACTTCGAAGGAAAATACCGATTAGAGTTTGGATATTCCAGGAGAACGTTACGTAATGAGAAAGAAAACAGATGTGAGTCAGTAAAAAGAGAAAGGACGAGGGTATAAATGGAAAGAAAAAGAAAAGGAAGAAACTTAATCTGCTAATGGAAATGACTATCAGGATAACAATTCGTAAAGCAACTGCCACGACTTTATTTATCGTTCTTCTAAACTGTGTATAATGTTACATTCACATAGCATGTTAATTTCTCTGAAGGTGTCAAACGTTTTTGATGAAACGTAAGAAAATAAACATAGTTAAGCATATACTCATGGCTCTTGCTTTAAGGATTATTAGCTTGGTAGTCATATTTATTAATTAGCAGATTACGTTTTCCGCCTGGCGTATCTAGCGTCTATACTAGAATGAAACTTGTTAACAAGAAAAAGCAAAGTTAGTCATACGGAGCAGTGAGTATGAACAGAAGTCATGAAAGATGATGCGCGTCGCTTTAAGCAAATATATTTAATGCACAGCTAGTAGCTTTTTAGTGATTTGATACCTAACGTATTTTCTTGTAATGTTTTTAGATTTTGTTCTGATCTTTGAGTGTTTTTTTCTCTATTTCTTTTGTAGGAAGCATAATACGATGTATGCGCAGGTTAGATGAACTATTAAGACAAATGTGTCAAGCGTCAAAAGCGATCGGGAATACAGAACTTGAAAATAAATTCGCAGAAGGTATCACTAAAATTAGACGAGACATTGTATTTGCCGCTAGCTTGTATCTGTAGCTTATAATATAGAAAATTAACTGCTGCCCCCTGATGACTATAAAGTAAAAAATATTGTGTAACTTAACTGTCCTTTTAAAGAAGATAACGATCCATCATCGAATTTTCGACTTACAAGTCGTTAGTCATGTAACAGAATGACCTCTAGGAGCCAACGAATTATTTCTGGCAAACTGGTATCCTTAACTGCTACTTTGTTGTAATGAAGGTCAAGAAATTCTCTTCCTCGTCCGACCACCTTGTACCACCACCACCAACACCCACCTCCAACACCCCCGCAAACATGTCAGAACTTAATACTACATAATTTTAGTACTACATGCGTTTCTGTCATAATTTCTTATGGAGACAGTTATATTTGTACATTGTAATTAGTGTTGACCCCTAGCAGACCAAAGATTACTTGTTTTGATCAGCTAACTTAAACTACGTGCATGCGACTCGTTTAAAAACATGGAACCGTAAATTCAGCTTTTGTTTTTTATACTTAGTCCCTCTTGCCTTAATAGGAGCATTGAGCAAGAAAATGGTCTCCATTTTCGTAGTATTTTTCATGTCTGAACAATTTTCGCTCGAGTTTATAACAATTCTATTTCGGGTGGTTGATTTCTCTCCAAGTAAGATCAAATGTGACACATTGTGGTTATATGTTGTTATCTTTTGAGTTATAAACCCAAATCACGTTTTCATTGGGTGGCTTAGGGATTCAGGCAAATGTAAGCGAATATTTTTGTAAATTTAAAAAGGGGTCCATTCCCTAGGCTGAAGATGTAAACAACAGGTAGCTCGGTTTCACAGAGACAAAACAGAGGAAAATTATGTTGTCTGATTTGTTCTCATGGATCTTTTAACCATATTTATTTAATATGCAAGACTAATGCTGCCCCATGCTTGCTTTTTCGCATTGTTGAAATGTGCATTTGAGCGTATATCAAAGTTGTACGTATATTGAAAATAGAAGTACGCAAAATTGAATGCTCACTGTTTACACGGATCATATATGTTTTGTCGTTCAATACACTGTTTTCCAGGGCCACGTAAACGAGTAAAATTGATTTTTGTTCACATAAGCAAGAAACCTGATGCGGTATTGTTATGCTGTAAGAGTTGATTTTTCCACCTTGTTTCCAATAGACTTTGCGACTACACTCTGCCCTAGTACATTGGTTTAAGGAATTAGACCCTAGTTGTTTTATTTAGCATTGCACGTACATGTGCAAGAAGGAGCAATTCTTGGTGGTTTGTTTTTTTGTTTCTTTAGTTGGAGGAATATTTGCTTGTTATAATATAGAGTTTGGGAGTCCTTGGTATTCTTTAACACAAAATACCTCAGATAAGTCTAGTTACCTGCGTCAGGAGGTTTGTTTTTGTCAGGGTTTTTTGTCTGTCTGTCTGTCTGTGTTTGTTAGCAACATAACTCAAAGACTTACGGATGGATTTTGAAATTTTGGGAAGTGTCCAACCTGTGATAAGGAACGAATATTAATTTTAGGGCAAGATCCAAATGAAATCCTGTATTTTGGATCACATTTTTACAGTACTGAAACCTTCAGAGTGCTAGTGCGGGATAACCCAATTGTCATATGTGGTAACGATATCTTCATGAAGAATTACCCCCGTTGTTTGAATAATAATACTAACGTGACGGAGGTTTACGCTATTGGAGTGCTTCTAGGTGTAAGATTACTTGTATTGGATACCTTTCTTCTCATATTTTGACCTGTCTGTCAGACAGATAGCTTGCATAAAGAGTCAGTATAATTGCACCCACAAACAATCACAAGCTTTGGCTTTATCGGGAGGTCAGACCATGCTCGCGGTGCACAGATTACCAAGATGGTCTTCAAGAAGGCACTTTATGGCAACAAGGATTTGGCAAGAAGCAAATGAGATATAAAGAGTTGTCGCATCAAGACTCGTTAAATAGATAAGGAAACAATCCATCCACAAATTTATTGCTTAAAAGTTCTTCAATGAGAGGTGCCAAAATTGGAACCGTAATTTTGCTTTCCCTTCATAGTGGGGGGTGGGGCCTTAAGGTCGTGCTTTTCGTTATGGCATTAAAACCGAAACGCAACACAGTTAAGCACTCGATATTTTGCCAAACTAGGTCTGTCCACCAAAGGTCTTTATCTTCGATTTCGTCATCCACTAATCGAATATTCGGCTGAAACCGAATAGTGCGATTATTCGGAAAAAATTAAATAGCAAACAAGTATCCGCATAGCGACGATTATTCGAATAGCATTGAAATAATGTGACTGATCGAATGGCGACAATTGACCGAATAGCAATTACCTATAGAGTAGCTATCACTAATCAAAGAGCATTGACAAATCGAATAGGATTGACTGATCGAAAGCCAATGACATAGCGAGTAGCTAGAGCAATGACAACAGGTAAAGAAAAGCTTGAGTGTATGAGATAGTCATACGAGGAAGAATATCAAGGTTGGGGGAGGTTATCGAATCAACCAGGGGGGGGGGCATTGATAAAATTGTTACACGGTTTCCTTTTCAAGAAAACCACTTTTTTGCCTGAGCCTCGATTTTCGTAACTTTTCCCGAAATTGAGGCTGAGATTTTCTTACGATTTTCTTAACTTTTGGTGGAATAAACTGGCTGGAACGGGCTACCCTGTCTTTGTTGGACCTCCATGTACACGGCACTATTAATGTGACACTAATGCGATATCTTTCGGTTTTGATATAGGAGGTTTGATATTTGTTATCCATCATTGTCAAAGAAAAGTCTCGGTCTTTGTGAAAGAGCCTGTAAAAAATGAGCTAATATCAATTTCTGGTACATAAGAAAGATGAACTGCGTAACTTGAGCCTTATGATTTTCTTAACATTTTCTTAAAAGTTTGCCTCTTTGAGCCTCACTTTCTTATAAACTTTTTTCTTATAAAAAACACACGTGTATTTCTTAAAATCTTATTTTCTCGGATAAAAACTTAAAGACAGCTTAAATGCATATTGTGACGAAAACACCAATAGTGTTCTGTGGCGTATTAGAATATTTTGTAGTTTTAAGTTTGTTCAATGGTAATAGAATGATTGAATAAGAGTTTGCATTTTATATGCTACACCTTACCTCACCCTATGTTTTGTGCTGCCTCTCACATGTTCGCCGAATAACCGAATAATCGTTAAAATTTTCATCTGAATAATCAAACAGTGAAACTTTTGGGAATGGATAGCCCAAAGCTTTATACTGGTTTAGTCGTGTGTACGTAAGACCGTGTCTACATCATTCCCAGTCACAAGTGTAGACCCTGCAACCAATATATATTAAAGGAGATTATGAGAAAATAGCAAGTACATTTGGCTTCAAAAGTACATTTTCCAGATGAGAGAGAAAACTTCGTTTTTATCTCCCTCATTTATTTACTTTATTACTTATTTAGTTAAGTATTTGCTTACGTATTTACTTACAAATTTAATAAATTATTTATTTACTTACTCATTTGTTAACTTACATTTTTGCTTACTTTTTAACTTGCTTCTTTACTTATTTATTTATTATTTATTTAATTACTTGTTTGCGTACTTACTTACGTCCTTACTTTTTTACTTGGTTATTTAACTACTTGCATACAAGTTTTCTTACGTGCTTACTTGGAAATTAAGAAATAATTGTTTACAGATACTTTCTATATATAATGATGGCAAGGGACTGGTCAGAAAACGTTTTTATAAATATGTTTTTTGTGACTTTTGAAAAATTCAAATTTGCATTGCATGTTTTATGCAACATTAGCCGTCATTGTTTATTTCAAAGCAATATTAGTTGAATACCGTTTATAACACTTAATGTACCCTAATTGAAGTGATTTATTGGGAAAAACAAAGGAGAAACTAACAAGCTTGCTTATCATCTCTACGCGGGAAGAATTACAGTGCTATCTGTTGGATTCAACACTTTGAATGACAGTTATCCTTTACGATACTGGAACCAGTCAACTTTTTCGCGCCCTTAACTGCCAGGGTTTACCAACCCGAATGTATTGGAGTATAACAAATTAACAAGATTGACAGTAATGAATTCAAATTTTAACACGGTAAGAAACCTCTAACAGTTGTTTTGATGCGTCAAATTGTGAATCAGTCTCTGCTTTATGTATTTGTCTTCTTGCATCCATCTGCCGTTCCTAAAAGGGCCTTGTAAAGCCGAAGAAGCTAGTGAGCTACGGAGCATGAAAGAATTCATGGACATGTTGACTTTCAACCCCGACCGTTTGAAGACGTTTCTCATGAGCAGACTGGACCAGTTAAGACATACTTGACCATCACAAATCATAGAATAAAACCCTCAGTGCAGACAAGACGAGGTTCACTCTCCTGGAGAGTTTTAGTGATCCAAAATGTTTACACCAAGTACCTAGTTCGATGACTGTAGTCCAGTGTGCACAGTTCATATTTGTCTTTAATCTAAGCATATTTGTTCATGCTTTAATCATATTGGTTGTTCTTTTGTTCGTATTTTGTTGCTTCGTTCTTGGTCTTATCGGGTCTTCTTCGGAATATTTTCATCCGTCTTTATTCCTCTTCGTGTGTCTTCATATCGACTCTTTTGGTATTATATTAAGTTTTTTATTCGCGATCTTTGGTTCATATTGGTTCTATTTCGGTCAAGGTTATATCATATTGATTCATTATTAGAAACCATAGCTTTAAACCATAACTATTAATGATGCGTAAATCTGTTCAATATCAGTAAGAAAGGCAATTCTTGATCCAGGTACGTTGCCTCCTTTAAGAAACAGGAACAAATATGGTTTCGCCAAACCGGTATAACAAACAGGAATTTACAAAGGAACACTTTTATTTCCTAATTACTTTAATTTACTTATAATGGCTTCGTAAGAAATGCCGTTGAGCCCCTAAGAAATCCTCAGTTTCCCGAGGAAGATCCCCTGGCTTCTAAAACCTCTGGGTGCCCATGTAAGGAACAGGCTCTAACACCTTAAGAAGCAATTCTTAGACCCAGTCTGTTGCTCTTGTGTCAAATTTCTATCGTTATAAATTGAATGTTATATTGAAATTCATGACAAATTTATCGTCAAAACCCAAAAATGTGTAAAACTTGACTCAAGTTTATGATGTATTGTTCGATTATCTAGTATAAGAGTGCTTGGCTTTAGACGATGGGTTTATGACGAGTTTTTCAACTGATTTAGGTCTTTGTCTCTAATTTGTTAATGTCGAACTAAGAAATTGCAAGTTGAATGTGGACGGTGAAAATGTTTTCGCCACGATCGCCCTATACCACAGGGGGGACACTACAGATTTCCACAATGCGTGAGGTACTTAGTCAAACAAAATGGATATTCTCCATGATGATGCCCTTACTAATCACTTTTATGAAGATATCTTTTTTCAACATGGTAACTGGATCATCCCCATGAAGACTTCCTCACTAGTACTACGAAGATTTCATTACCGCAAAAATGATCCAGCATCCAGGGTTTGGACTAAAGTTTTACAAGTTTACAAATAGTCTCAACTAATCCTCAAGACTCATATACTTAATATAAAAAAATACTTAATTCCTGCAGGATAACTATAAACTCTCTGGGTGGCTTCTATACACCTTGAAGCAACACCCACTAACAACACGAAGAATATACTGAAAATCTACTGCACAGTTAAGATTGGCTAAGTAACAACAGACTTTTCTCTGATTTCCTTATCTGTAAACAACGCGACATGATTGGGTAAAACTCACATGTAAACAAAAATGGCGATCAATTTAAATTCTAAAAGAGACCATCAATATTAAGTGTTTAGTCGATACCCTAATCACAGTTAAGTGGACACAATCTTGATATTGCTCTAACTAATGTTGATTTTCCAATAAGAACTTTAACGACTCGTACATGTCCGTCTGTTCCAGGGTACACTTCCATTATCCTGCCCAAAGGCCAATTTCCACGTGTGGAATCTTGGTTGGCAACCAGAACTAAATCAGCCTCTTGCAGATCTCTCTCTTCCTTCATCCATTTCTTTCTCTGATTTAACATTGGGATCCACTCCCTCGACCATCGCTTCCAGAATTCCCGCACTTAGTGGGAATGACTCCTGTACAGCTCCCCCAGCTTCTACCTCCCAGAAGCTTCTCAAGGTGTTCAAACACTTCAGTCTTTATGATTAAGTATGTCTGTATGAAGTTACAACATAGTAAGGTATTCTCTTTAGTTGGTGGGCCCACACATGTCCACCCTAGTTTTGTCAACCTTGCTACTGGCTCCCCTGGCTTGCCGCATACATCCTTTAATGAAACATGCAACTCACTTTAGTCCAGGCCAATCAGCATATCTACTGTTGCTTTCCTGCTGGCCATTGGGAAATTTATTCCTCTTAAATGAGCCCAGTCACCTTTGTACTTGTTCCAATCTACAGCCATCAAATCACCAGTATCCTCTTCTATTGTTCTGGCTTTCATGTCTTTCTTTACTTTTCCATCAACACTTTTTAGTGCAAACGTTGCACACATAGTATCAAACGTCTCAACCCGCCCATTCAAGACATGCACCTTTGTTTTTTCTGATGCACCTTGTGGTACTAATTGCTCTGCCACACTGTTGTTGACAAAGGTTGTGGTGCTGGCATCATCTAGGAGTGCATTAACTTGCAGTGTACGGCCTTTATGTTGTAGAAAGACAGGCGCAGTTCTTAGCATTATTTGTGGATTTGCGTGTTGACACTCCTCAGTCCTGGTCACTGTTAATGTCTGGTTAGCCGTACTGGTTACATCCTCAGTTGGGTGGTCCATAAGTCTATCTGGCTGAACTTGAGAACTGTTCTCATTGCCTTTGTAGTCCCTAACTACTTTCTTCGTGTGGAGTAACATCGGAAACGTAGCTTTCGTTCCTTTGCTACTGCCCATCTATTTTCTGGAGACAGTTTCTGAAAACTACTGCAACTCCAAATGGCATGCTCACCCTTGCAAAATGAACATTTGGTACCTTTCCCTCTTGGGTTAGACGAAAAGAAGGTTCTATCCCTCTTTTGGGAACTGTTCTGAACTGTAACACTTGTATTGTCAGCTACCCCTTTTACTGTGTCATGGGCCACTGTCCTATATTCAGCTTCTTTAATCATATACTCTGTTAATACATTTACAGACTCCTCCTTTTGGTTCTCTGCAAGCCAACGCTTATAGGAGGTTACCATTCCCTCTGTCATTTTCCTTAATAGTAACGAATACAAAACCCTACTTTCTAATTCATCATAAACTCCAGAATCTTTAAGATTAATGATGGAAATATCTAATAAATTGGCAAACTTATCAAAGTCTCTTGCATTGCCAGGCCTAATTGGCTTAAAATTATGAATTTCCTCTAGTTGCAAAGCAATCTTACGCCTATACTTTCTATCTAATCTCTCTTTAGCTGCCTGATAGACTGCTGCAGAGTGTCTAAAACATTCCACTACTTTTAAAGCATCACCAGACAATGATTGTCTTAATTGTAACAGTTTATACTCATCGGTGGCTGGGGCGCTGTCCACACAAGAGACGAATGTTGCTTTCCAGCTCTCATATAGCTGTACATTCCCAGAGAACACTGGAATAGTAACTCTCTTTAGCTGTTTCCACATATCTTGACCTAACTTTGAATTATTTTCTTTGACATATAACTCCTGGTGGGGGTCACTTTTTGAGATTCGTTCTTCCTTGTCTTCCCCCACACTGTAATGCCTTTTGACTGAGCCTCCATGCTGAGATATTGAACTACTCCTGGACACTGCTTGCCGCCTACAGTGTTTCATAAACAAGGAAGTATCTCTTTGTGCATCAGAGAAATCGATCTCCAACCTCTCCATTTCATCTGAAATCTTATCTACTGCTTCATAGTCCTCTGCTTCCAATAGGGCTTTTGGAAAGTGAAGTCATAATGTCCATTGCTGACTCCTGAACTGCGTCTTACTTCCTACTGGCCTCAGGCACATCATGAGGAGCAACTGTATCTTCCTTTCTCCAGTAAAGTCAATAAATGCCTCCTGGCTCTGGTAAATGAAGACATGAGTTTCGATTTTTCTATCTTCAGTTGTCTAATTAGCTAAACTGTGTCCACAGTTTCTGTTGTTAAGGTCTCTACAATTCCATCTGTCTCCATTTTCGACTAGAACCACTCTCTGCAACAATTCTTGGACGAAAGTTTCACAAGTTTACAAATAGTCTCAACTAATCTTCAAGACTCTCTTGCACATATACTTAATATAAAAAAATACTTATTTCCTACAGGATAACTATAAACTCTCAGGGTGGCTTCTATGCACCTTCAAGCAACACCCACTAACAACACGAAGAACATACTGAAAATCTACTGCACAGTTAAGGAGCCTATGTCTAAAAAACGCCCTCATGCAACTGACTGTCACATGCCTATTTCACAATACATGGTTCCACTCTCATCTGACTCACGGCTAAATTCCTGTGTACATTTCAAATTTTCCGCTTAATTTCTACAGGTATAATACAAAGACGATGGTTCTGATTGGCTCAGTAACAACAGACTTGTCTCTGATTTCCTTATTTGTAAACAACGCGACATGATTGGCTAAAACTCAAATGTAAACAAAAGTGGTGATCAATTTAAATTCTAAAGGGCAAAAACACCGCGATTTTTCGTAACTGTCTTATGTTAATGTCCTTAGCTTGTAAAGAGTAACAGCCGAGTATAAATAGCTAATCAACGAAAATGTTTGAGTATAATTGCGCGAAGTAGGAATTCCATAGTTCCTTCTGACTAGGGTTTGATTCCGATTATCCCCCAGCTGGAGCACGTCCAGCTATCAACATATCCTGAAATTTCGTCAAAAGTCTTTGAGTTATATTGCTGATGAACAGACGAACAGACAAATAAACCCCTCTTTGTTTCTAAACTATAAAAACACCCTAATCTATTAATTTGCACACTTGACATCTAGTTTTACCTCAACAATTACAATCTTTAACTGCCTCTGGTTGATTACCTCTAAATTTAACTCTAACTAATATGTGATTTTGACCATCTTGTGGCCGTGAGATGTTGTTGAACCAACTGAGCTAACTAAGATGAGTTGAAGTTACTATTTTTGATTGTATTAAGTGCTGGATGAAATGCTTAAATAGGTGGTATACTATTATCTTCCTGTCCATAATACGTCCTACCTATACAAGGTAAGAACATACATATAATACCTCAACAGACCGAGTGCTTTTCCTATATAAGTCAGGAGTAAAGCTTAACCACAATATCTGGCACTGATGAACGCTTAAGCCGAAACGCGGAGAAAATTAATGAATTTCCCCTTAATATATCTGACACTGATGAAGGCTTAAGCCGAAACACAGAAAAAATTAATGAATTTCCCCTTACACATGGCTGGTCTCATAAGCTCATAAGCATAGGACTCGTGTCATTATAAAGCTCCTTTCTATATGGCTTCCACTGAGTCCATAAAGTTAAAAATTTTCAAGCGTAGATTCAACTTTCAAAAGTACTCTTTAGAATCTAAAGTCGTCGAAAATGTTGTGATACATATCTATTCGATGTTAATTGTAAGTCCAAAAATCGACCGCTTGTGTACAATTTAATTTCTCACTTAAGTCAGCATACTTACTACTGAGGAACAGCAGAGCAGTGGTTTAACCGACAAATTTTAGATCATAAACAACTTCAGCTGCACTATCGTTCTTCACATCACTAGAGACCACCACTATCGACTCACAATCGAGAAATAACTTATCTATCTATTTGGAAGCTTTTACCCTCACAACTTCATCTCTACTTCCGTTGCCACCCATATCTACACTTGCTCTCTTTTTTCTCAGTTCATTCCTTTCGTATGCTTAGTAATTTTCGACCTAATCCTTCCTTGGGTGTCTTTCCGTAGACCTAATCTTGCATTTTTGTATTGTCCATTGTCTCTATTCTGATTTGTTCTCTCTATGCTGGCTTAGTCCCAGTCCTCCATACCTTACCTCGTACATCTAAAATACGCTGGTTGTCAGCTGGAGGGAACATATTTTCATTATTTAATTCTTACATATTTAATTTAAATATTTTTTGATACTTTATTTGTCGGACAAAAAGTATATGGCGTGAAAATGAATGGCCGTTCTTGGCTTAAGATTACTATAAAATAATCAATCCCTTATTATGTTCTACCTTGTAAGAATGTATGTTACACAAAGATCTCTTTCAGTTGCTTATCCTCAACAAACTGACAGTATCAAACTAACTGTCAGTTTACATTTAACACCATATGTCATAATCAAATTGATTCCAATTTTTTTATCTTTAGTATAATAAGTAGGTGATGTTAGTTCAATTTAAAGCAGATTAGGTGTGAAGCATCTCATGTGTATTTGTTTGGTCTACGTAATCAAAGGAAAAGTTACTGAAAGTTTTTGCATATTTCCTTTTTTTAAATCAGTTTGAGGCAGAAGAGGCAAAGATACTGAATATTCACTTGACATGACTGGGAATAAGTCTGAATCTACATTACCATTCAAATTAACTTCCATCTCTGTCTTACATTTTATGAATAAATTCAATCTTAATCTAAATATTTCATTTCGACTTTCTTGACTGGGGTTTGAATTAATGGACAAAAGGTTAAAATATGTTTTGGTAGCTTTAAGTAGATACAAGAGCCAAAATGAATGGGCAACTTGCAGAATTGTATGCCAATATAGTGATGAAAATGCCAAAATTCTTTCAGGAAGGATTAACCTTGCCAATTTCGCCCTGATATGGACTTCAGTTTTGTTATTTTTCATCGAAACAAAAAATACATTGAAACATATATTGGACTAATTTGATGACATTTTTGTGAAAGAGTCTTGATAACAATAAGATGTGAAAGTGAAAATCAATATTACATACAGCGTGCTCATTGCTACGTACATGAAAATGAGTTTATTCGTTTGAAACAGAATAGAAATTTATCACAAAGCTATCACTTAATCTGAGAGAGATGTTAGTTTCAGTTGTAACATTGTCGGAGGTGCTTGTTAAAGAAAGAGATTGAGACAGCACATTTTTAGGGTAAAAGAAATTTAACAGATGATTTTTGATAGACGCAATCTTAGGTATTTTGGTTCAAGGTATTACCTGGTATTACCGGATTTCTGACGTTTGGAGGGAGTGAAGCAGTTTCTAAATTAACATTGCTTTAAGATACCTCCTTGCCCGAGATGATAGTGTAAAATAAACTTGTAACTTTACGGCCCTTTTGAAGAAGATATAGAACTACCGAAGTGCACTAGTGCACTTGCCGAGAGAGAGTTTCGGAGGTAAGTGTTGAATTTGAATTTAAAGGACGTATAAGAGTTTCTGATAGGAGTGTCGGATAAGATTGTCATTTAAAAGTGTCCCATAAGAATGTCCGATACGAATGTCGACTAAGAGTGTTATGTAAGAGTGTTTGAAGATCCATAGTCGACGTTCTATAAGGCGAAACTGCTGGAGCAGATATCTTTGAACGAATTTATTAAAATTTTGAACTGACAGAATCTCTATTTTTGTGCTTAATGTCGACATTCATGTTCCTTTGCAAGTCTTGGTACATTTGATTTCCCATAGCAGCTTTTAACCGAAGTTGTAATCTGCACTTTCTACGGTAAAGGAAATTCTGACAGTCAGTCTTTACTTCGGTTTTTGAATATTTCTTACAAACTATTGCCAGAACTTTTAAAAAACTTATTACAGCACTTTGAAAAGATTGCATGTGGTTTAATTATCATTTAATATTCCTGCTTTTTCTCAATACTTTTTCATGCTTAATAGCAAAGCTCAAATTAACTATCATTAGCTATCATGTATAACATTAAATCATTAATATTAACGACGAATTTTCCTCTGATTTGGAACCAAAATACGGTCAAAGTATTGGGAAAATGCTTTTGAAATTATGGGTGGTACAAGAATAACCAAACATATTCCGTACAAATTGGTAAAAACAACGACTGCCTTTCGATCGAAGGCCAACCACTCATTTGCTTAAAGAAATGAAACTCATGTCATCAGATCATTCAGTTTGAGTCATTTGCACCTGTCATCAGGTCTCTTTTGTGTCTCAATTTATTTTGTTTTCAATGGTGTTGTCATCAGCTCATTCCCCTTATACAGAGGACGAAAGCAAAGAACTGATACATTTCTTGAATCCTATGACCTTCACCCTTACCTTATGAATTTGATCCTAAAACGTGACCTAGATATTGCAAAGATGTACTTACACACTACAAATTAAGTTTCTAGTTCAAGACAGATAAATGTTGGAACCCGAACAGATAAAGGCATGACTGAAAATACTACTTTCCCGCAGGGGTGAGCGGTAACAATACCATAAACGATCAAGGGAAAATGTTTCAAAGTAAGTTGAGAAAGAGTAGTTGATCCCAGTGGGTACCAGCTGGAGGAATTACTTATGGATGAAAAGAAACATGGAATGAATGAATATGACTATCAGTCGTTCTCTTTTCATAGAATCATGAGACCAATAGGATTTGTACAAACAGGCCGACGGTTTTCTGGTAGGGTTTTAAGTTCCGTTATTTCAGGGGCCTTATAAACATGGTGCTATTCATTCTGAGATATTGTGACTTCAGGGCTGTAAAATAACGAGGCAACATAAATAGGAGTTGAGGCCGTCAAATCAATATGGAAGTCACCTTTTCTGCTTCTTACCTCTGTAGAACTGTATGTGAAACTGAATGAAATGGACATACAAAAGCCTTCTGGGCACACAACGCATGTTGCTTGTACGCCGAGAGACGGACAACAAATGATAAGGATCGGGTTTCATTGACTTTTTATTACAGTCTTTGTATTCTTCCAGATTTATAGGACTGTTTGTATCAGTGTGCAATGATATTGTCAAACTGTCCTAATGCTAATTCTTATCTGTGTTATTGTAGATAGTCCATGGGGCTGTCTAGGTCTTTTGGATTTTCCCATCCGAATTCCTTCGAAAATAAGCTTTCCTTGCATTTTGAAGTAGTAGCTGCGGCAAATTAGCGTGCGCGATATCTTATTCAACCTCCCACACACCAGATAAATTGAATACTCATAGACAAGAATTTTTATGATATAACTTGTTTATATTCTTCAGGACCCTGTATTACTAATTTTATCTACAGTTAAGGACGCATAACCGAAACAGCTAAGAAGCTTTTAAGTAAAAGCTTCATAATTGACAACTATTAAACAACAAATTAAGACAAAGATCAAATCTGAATTGCTTTGTTTGATTGCAAGATAGAGTCATCTTCGTAGCCATCTATCAGCGTCTTAAAACGTATGTATACAGCTAGAGGTTTTACACAAAGGAATACAGAATAGAATTATAAAACTACTGTTACACTTAAACAGTACTTCTGCAAGCCCTTGCGTTTACTTCTTTAAGTTATTTACAGTTACATGAAGAATACCATTAACTTTGTGATGTTTTACCGAAGTAAACAATATATACAATTAGTTAATAAATGCAACCTCTACGGTATATGCGTCCTTAATTTTGATCCAGACTCCTACCAACGCGCTGCTTTCTCCACTTTATTCGCCTGTTTTGAAACCACACTTTGACTTGAATTTCATTCAGTCCAAGTTCTCGTGCCAAATATTTTCGCTCTTGTCCCACTATATATTGTTGATGCTGAAATTCATGTTCAAGCCTGTCCAGTTGTTCTGCTGTAAAAATAGTTCTCTTTCTCTTGCATCTTTTAAGTTCCATCACAAGACTGTTCGGTGTCCCTCCATCGCGTATGGTAAACTTCTCATGGTCAAGCATTGATGGTGATCCTATAAACAAATTGAAATAATATTACTTTGTTAAAGTTACTTTTCAGTAAAGCAAGGAAACGCATTGGGTGTATGATGCTGAATAACAATATAGTATTGTAGCATATAATTACTCTTATATACCCATATTAAAGTAATAAATATAAGCTAGTTTGTAACGACTACTGATAACACCGGTAATAAACTCTGATTTTAAATCTGGCTGAAACAGGAAGGGCAAAAGAAGAGACAAGAGTTGAAACTTAGGATTGTGAAGATACATTTAATTGCTTTAACAAGAAAAGCAGACAACGCTGCAGTACCGTTTCGGACATACTTTTGTGATCCTACTAGACTAGCAAACAGTCATAGTAACATACTATAGCGTTTGCAGAATAAACTCGTCTAGTCATTTGAATGATTCTTAAACTTGTAAGAAGAAATAAATATAAATGTTAAAGACACCATAAATGCCAAACCATCTTCCGAATTCTGAGTTAAGCACACGTGAACTTGTGAGTTGCACTGAATGAGAGTAAGAGAAAGCGAGACAGACAAACAACTTTTCTCAAGTTGCAACCTAACCTACATGATCTTGCAATTTGTTTAGAAATTGAAATAAATATTCACGAACTGAAAGAGGCAGAGCATCTATTCAAGTGAGGACCAAACCAACTCTTAATCTTCTAATTACCACAGAAAGTAGAGTACATGTTCAGAAAGGCATACCATGCCCTGAATTCTGAGTCGAACACCCTTTTGAATTTGTGAGCTGTATGAATTCTTTGTCCAACACACTTTTGACTTCTGAGTTGCTCTGAATTCTGTGACAAACACCCTTTTGAACTTGTGAGCTGTATGAATTCTTTCTCCAACACACTTTTGAACTTGTGAGTTGCTCTGAATTCTGTGACGAACACACTTTTGAACTTGTAAGTTGCTCTGAATTCTGAGTCGAATACCCTTTTGAACTTGTAAGTTGCTCTGAATTCTGTGTTGAACATACTTTTGAACATGTGAGTTGCATACACATTAGAGAAAGTGACATTTACAAACTATGTATTTTTCAAGTGGGGACCGACCAATACGCTTGTTTCTTGCAGTATTAGTTTAAAAATTATACGTTCTCTAGATCACGTAATTGCATAAAGTTTAAACGCATAGCCCAAGGTTTTTTTGGGCATGTTTTGAGACATGTCATATTTCAAAGTAGATTTTCTATTTGGTACAAAAGCATAAATGAGAAACAGCATACCCAGTCACCGTACAGAAATAACAAAGCACACACCCAGGAAGTATTGCTTACGCTAACCTCTAGAGTATATATAATCATTGGCGCCATTTTATCTCAGTTACAAGAAATCCCAGAGCACAGTCAAATAATTAGGGGTCACGAGCAGAATAGATCCAATCTAGATATTAGTTCCAATTCGAGTCACCAGAATGCGAAAAAAATATATAAAAGGCGGTCTCAACCTTTAAGTTATACACAACCTTTAAGTTCATTGAAAGCTTCGATCCACGTTTCGCTTTTTGTATAGTGTTGTTAAAGACGCCAAAAGTCGTTAGGTGATATTTAGAGGAAATGATGTGGAAAGGGCGCATTTTGTTTAGTCAGTTAGTTTTAATGAGCTGTGAATTTGAAGTTTTTCATGTTAATCCTATTACATTTTCTATGTGAAGATAGCCATCCAGATGAAAAAAATATTACATTTCTCCTTAATGTATCATAAGTTAATTGCGTCGGTTGTTGTATTACTTAATCAAGGAGTGATCTCTATGGTAATCAATGACAACCAAACTCCTACTTTTCTTTTTATTGACACAAATTCAGAAAACTCGCACCTCTATGGCATAAATTGCTTTTAGCAATTACACCTTTATGAAAGAGTCCAACTACTTTTTCGCGAAGAGCATTTGTTTGTTTACCATTTGTGGACCAAAGATCAGAGCAACGTTTTCTTTTCAAAATCCATCTTGTTTGCCCAACGTTTTAAAATACGTTTAAATAAGTTTTGAGAAGTGAGTCGTGTTTATGTAACAAATCATTTATATCAAAAGTTCTTTTAATTTGTTTGAACTTTGCAAACATGGTTAATTATTGATGTGAAAAATTATTAAAAAGCCATACTTCTTTGTATTACCATGATAATTCACTTTAAGTAAAGGCTTAACAGAATTGACGTCCTGAAATAATTGAAGCTTATGGTAGCGCTCCGAGTCAATAAGTCCTTTCTTTTTGATATTAATGGTGTCTCTGGACAAATGAAAGCAATTAAAAGTTAGCTTTCAAACTGATCGAGACGGGAGTTTTCTTTTGATGCCGAAAAGAACATCCCATCTGTTCACAGCAACCAATGGAACGACACCGGAAGGAAGCCATCATAAAATCCGCGTGCGTACTATGATTTTTAAGCAAAGAATTCACCTTCGCAGAATTAAAAGAAAACGTACCTTCCAGGGGGGTGAAAATCGATGTGGTGTCATTAAAAATTCATCAAGCACTTTTTTACTCTCTGAAGTGACTATGTCAACGGCTATTCACAAAATTGTAATACAATTACTGTGGTTTGATTATTTTCCGTAATGAATTAGCTTAAAAACTGATATTTATATTCAAAGAGTCCAGTTGCTCGTTAATTATCCAAGCGTGAGAGAAACTATCATTTTCCTTCCCTAATCAAAAACTGATCACAGTAACTTTTCATGCTTTTCATGATACTGTAATACTTAATTGGAGGGCACCGAGGACATCTATCATTCGCTGATATAATGACCGAACAGTAGTGCTGTCCAGTTTCGTCAAATTAATCATAGCTCTACACCAATGTATAGTCAGGTACACAAAGCTTTGTTTAAGAATACTCTAGTTTTGATAACTTCGGACAAGGAGATCGATTTTGAATTGTAACACTTCAACACCTCTCAAAATTTAACATTTATATTTTTTCACTTTCAAATTTACAAACTTGTTTAATTAAATGTGTTGAACAAAACTGTGACAAGACAGTAAAGTTAAAATTAACTATATATTGTATCTTCAACAAATAAGCAAGGTTGCATTTGGAAGAATTGGTAATCAATGTGCTAATTCCAAAAATAGAACTTGTTTCTCATTTCCGTTCATATTCCTTAATATAACTTAGAGTACTTTCTTAATTTTTACGATTCTAACACTTCTACGAAATCGCGGATCTTCTTAGCAAAAGCAACGACCGGCATGCTGATAAAGTTAGTTGGTCAAAGGTAAAATTAATCTACTCAATTAAGAATAACATGGTCATTAGGGTGTCCCAATCTGATATATGCAATGCATAGAACAAAAATTTATAAAATGTAACCACCATTCTATAAACTTGATGACCTAAAATCCTACATAAAATGACGCTATGACTAAAATCCCCTGGCAATTATTCGAGTTTGTCAGGCAGGGTACAAAAAATGCAGATTATGTATTGAACAGTGTTTCCAAGAAAGTTCTGCTCACTGACTACCTCCTTTTCATACTAACAATAATCTTCTTTGCCACCGTGGTATAGTGGATAAGACCACGATCTTGCAAGCTAGAGGTTGCGAGTTTGAATCCGCGTCACTACAAACAAAATACCATTGGTGAGAGAAGGTAACGGGAGCCCACTCTCATAAATAGCTCACTTCCTAGTAAATTCCCTCACTCATGGAAATGGATCATGGCATGGGAATAAGCTGAGCACGGTAGCGAGTATGCAACAAAAAAATTCACGTTTGAATAGGTGGGAAGTCGGGTTGATATCGACGACCACGAGGTGGCTCCTCACTTTGAAAGTAACATCAGACTTTTACAAGAAAAGCAAGTAAGGAATCCCCAAATAAATCTCCCGCGACAAATGTTACAAGTTAAGATTGCTCTAATAGATGCGTCAACCTTTTCAACAAATTCTCTTCCATGCAGCTGAATTGATTGTTCTCAGGATTAAACAAAAGTAACTAGTTGATTTATAACTGAAAGTAAGAAAAATCTATAGGTCATAATTTTCGGGTTCCAGTGTAGACGGAAGGAATGTAAAACTTGTGAAATTATGTGATTTCCGTTGCTGATGGTACTTTGGTAGCTTAGGTAACTTTATTGAAGCAATAGAAATACTTTAACAATTGTGCCTACCTCTGCGTTGCAATGTTACTATTAGAGCCCTTTTAACTCAAGAAGAAAGGTATTGGTTACCTCTCCTGTAGTCCATCAGGGTCTACTTAATCATCGCTTCTAATTATTGTCAATGTTTTCAAATTGTACTTAGTTAGAAGTTACAGTATAATACTTAACTTGCCAATATTTATACCCACCATCTAATTCGTTTGAGGTCACAATCAACTCAACTGTCGACGATTTCTATGCTAATTAACAAAACCCTCGCTTAGTTCCTTCCAGAACGTGATTTCACTTCACCATCTATGGCTTGCTCACGTTTTTTGTGGGGTAAATGTGATAAAAAACTGCCGTATTTTTTATACTTCTGGAAGGTTAAAATGTACGATTATACCTTCATGAAGACGAAAGCAAATCATGGTTGCTTAAATCCAAATTTTTTTCTCAAAATAAGCTTGATTTTCAAAACGCTGTACGGCCCTTCCTGCCACAAAAGTCCTGCATCCGTTGCTTAGATGTTAGTCTTAATAGCCCCATCTTTTGTGCTTCATACTATTTCTTTTATTAGGAAGTTCAGCAATCAAAGAAAAAGACCTTAGAAAGTTGTTTGACACTCAAAGGAACCCTTTTTAATGCGATATTAAACAAAATCATAGCAGGAAAGCGATACGCTTTCTACATAATAATATTAAACACTGTTAAATTTGTGGATGAACCTCTAAAAGATAGCCCAGAATATAAACAGAAACTTATTAAGGTGGAAATTTGCAAGGGACTGGTGAGAGCTTTGGTTGAAATCGCATTGACATGTATGTGATAATACCAGAGAATACTAAATAATGCAAAAACATGTAAACTCGACCTATTATACCATTTAAACTCAAATTCACAAAACTCTAGGTCAAACTATGCATCTTTGCTGACGAAGAGGCTTAACAGAATATCCTGAGAAACTTTCCAATTTTTTGTCACTTAATAAAATCAAAAGTCTTCCGCTCTTTTTTAGGTAACCTACTGGCGTATTAATGAGACAGAAAAATAATCCTAAAACAAGAAAACTGTATTGTTATCCAGACGCATGCTTAAAGTTTTTGAAGGCTCAAATTATTAATTTTAGGACGATGGAAATGCCTTAAAGACTGTTACCTAAATAAGGCTAATCAAGCCTCTTTTCTAAAATCGACTGACCGCTAATCTGTGGATCCAAAATGCGAAATCCTATTTTCTTAAATAGATCAATACACTTCAGTGCTACAGATAAATCGGTACAAATCGTTTATCTATCTGCGAACAGAGATTATGATTTCTAATCAGTTATTACTTGCATCAATAACACGGTGAACAAGTTGTATTTTCAACACAAATGCCATTTAACAGTTAAATCTTACTAAAACTAGTAGATGACAAAAGTTATAAGTATACTGTTTTTCCTACGTAATGTTTGATACTAATAAGCGATCTTTCGCTTATATTTTAAAACCTAGTTTGCTGTTGCTTGATATTATCATGATAATAAATTTCAGTACTAAAAGTTTTTTTGTTGACTATGTGAGAAAATGTCAACTACTAAGAGGTATTGAATGCTTTTCGGACACAAGATAGCTAAAAAGCATCATTCCTCTAGTTAGTTGGAAGCCACTATAGCACTTCAAGACTAAGGGCCGATTTCCGCGTGAGCGAATTCGGCAGCGGTCTCGCCAAAACAAAAGACTATCCTAGCTTCTCCGTCATCAGTTATCTTCTTGTCGAATTAGCTGAGAAGTCGAACCCTTTCCATCTCTCAGATTTCGCTGGCGAATTCGCCCATGTCCAGAAAGAACAAAAGAAAATGCAATCGCTGACGAATTCGCCCATGTCCAGAAAGAATAAAAGACATTCCAATCGCTGACGAATTCGCCCATGTCCAGAAAGAACAAAAGACATTCCAATTGCTGGCGAATTCGCCCATGTCCAGAAAGAACAAAAGACATTCCAATCGCTGGCGAATTCGCCCATGTCCAGAAACAACAAAAGACATTCCAATCGCTGACGAATTCGCTGAAAACTCACTCAAGTGGAAACCGGCCTTAAAAGATAAATATATACTCTAAGAAAATTTACTGTAATATTAAGATTTACTTTTCACTCATCCAAGAGAATTTCTCTCTTGGAATCATTGCTACTCGAGTTGGAAGCCACAAAAGGTTTCCGCTCACGTTACTTACAACGCCTGCGAGGTCAGAGGCTTAATATAACAATATAACCCCTTAAATGAGCACGACGACACTTGTCAGGAAAGCAGCCATGAACATCAAATTTTTCTGAGTAAGAATTTTAGATTTGAGAACATGTAAGTTACCCAAGCATTAAAATCTCGTCTCATTTAGTTTTAACACAGAGTTCCCATGTTTAAGTGGATAAGACGACGACCTTGCAAGCCAGTGGTCACGAGTTCGAGTAGGCGTCACCAAAAACAAAAGGAAATGCCATTGGTGAGAGTAAGTAACACCAACCCACTCTCGTAAAGAGCTCACTTCCTTGTAAAATTCTCTTAACCTGGCATGGGAATCAGTTACGCCCAGGGATGGCTCTGTGGAGTGTCTTGGGGGAGTTCCTCCCAAAATTACACCCCGTTGGCAGCCAAATATAATGAGGAAAATATTGTGGGCACTCGGACTTGCCTAAGATAAAAAATTGTTGGATGAAGACTTTGTTGAAAAAGGTCATTCAGCCGCACCATATTATATATAAGAAAAGCACTAGATTTGATACGTAGACAAATTACGTATAGTTGATTTTATTGGCGATAAAGTATATTATAATTAGTTCGAGCATTTTATCAACGCGACAAGTTCGATGTGAATGCTCCAATTCTCAGTATCTGTGTTTTAATTTATAAATCTAAAAGACATTGTGAAATGGTATTCAAAAAATGTAGGCAATAGTTTTGAAATCGTCGGCGCTTGAGCTCTTCTAGTACTTTCGGCACATAATGATGTAATGATGCAGTGCTTGAGTTGCATAGCCCTTCAATTAGATAAAATAGCAACTTAATTATTATAAAAACGCTACCAGCTTGTTTTTGTGGCCACTGTAACATAAGAAAACATTTGAGACGAGGGCACGGCTTTTAGGGAAAAAACCGTAGCTAAAGAGCCCCATAAGACATCTAGTTAGATGCGAATTTTACAAAGGAAATTGTCGGTAGAAACGGCGATTGTGTAGAAAAAGGAGCGGTCCGTGACAAAAATAGCAGTGCTGTTTTTCAATATTTAAGGACACGTGACACAAAATATTATTTAACAAATTACTCCTAAAAGATCTTTTGACGATATCTGTGGAACGAAGAGAATGTCGTCCATTTTTATCAGTATTCCTCAGTGATAACTTATTTAGATTTTATTCCTGTATTAAGGGTTGATTTGAAATCTGATTATTCGTAGCTTTAAGAATTTACAGCTTTAATACTTTAATTTGGTTTACCCGCATTCTATCTTAGCAGAATACTTTAAGAGCATGCAAAGTGATTTGGCTCAATTTCTGCGCTAAAATTAAGAAAATAGGTTTTTGGTTCGTTCTAATCTGATAAATTTCGTAGAGATCTTATCACTACCTACACTTGGCTTACTAAATATAAAAGGAGTCAACAGTATTGTTCTTTAATTCATTCAAACACAAATCAGTAGGTAACTTTCAACATGAACAGACTTCTTCATTACCGTTGACATCAAGTGCTGTAAACTATTATCTTAATTTGATACTTTTGTTCAACAATAAACTACGATGAAACTAACGTAAGATACAAATTATGAATGTATCATTACCAAAATTTCAAAGTGATCCAGAATCCTGAATTTTATCCCAATCACCACCCAAAAAGAATCAGCTGGAACCCGTTAGGCTGCTGATGTATAGTAAAAATTTCAGAACGATATGTCATTAACTTGATGAGATATTTGGCAAACTAACCAACCAACAAACAAATGAGCAAAGCTGAAAACATACGGTGAATGTTTCGGTGAATGTGACCAAGTTGCTCAAAACATCTTTGCCCATTTACTGAACGGTCGTTACTTTTTACAGACGGCAAACTGTTCTCGACATTTTCAGATATTCTCAATATTACACTATCATCCAATACTTTGCACAAAACTAGAAAATATGTTCCATATTATTCTAACATATTATTTCGAAGATGAGTTTACACTTTCATGGATCAAATAGATCGGTCTCTGACAGGTTTCTCATTTAAAATAGATTTTGTGCATAGATAAAAAGTCCGACTTTTACTTGTCCATCTCTGCACCTTTCCTACAGTTACGTCTGATGTAATTAACAGGGATTAACTTTAACTGCTACTAACTGTCCATATAAAGTGACTTGATCACTAGGCCGCGTTGGACACATACCGTCATTTAGTTCTTTCATTATAGCCGTACAGACTGAAATTTCGCAGATGATTAGTTTTCTTGTTCCTAACAGAAATGATGCAACAACCACGATATCTTCTGTCGTACATTAGCTAAACGCCATTACATTGTAAAAAAAATCGACACCTAAAGCTCCCTATATTCAAAGCATAACAGAAGTACCTCTTTTTACGATTCGAAATAATTTTTGTAACATGAAATCACCCTGAAGCCAGATTCTAAGTTTGAAGCTTGCCGTATGCTGCATTTCACCAGTCGTCATTTCACTAATTACTGTACACTGTTTTAACTGTGAACTGAAATGTTGAACGGGTACGTACAATTTAATCATCTCGTCAACAAGGATGCAACTGCTGATCAAAAAAGTCTCCCAGTCTACACTAATATACTTCGTTTCCAAAGTTAAATTTTATCATTTTAATTTCTATTAAACATTCTATTTCCAATGTTTAGTTGTCTTGTCCATATCTCTCCCATTTGCTTTGCATTTACAAGCAGTTCTGAAATGTTCTTTTAACGTTTTTAATTATATTGAATGACGTCCGTTTCTATAGTTTACGTTTTAATTGTTTAATATATTGTGTATCTTATTTCCTTTACGTATATGGTACGTAGCTTTGTTTGTTTATTCGTCTTTGATTTACATATACATTGTATTTTGTTACATTATCTTTTCTCTCTTTGCTTTACCTTTTGTCTCATTGTCTATGATTCCCCTCCTTACTTTACATATTCCGTCCATACTTATCTTTTCTCTCCATACTTTATCTTTTCCCTCTTTACTTTATCTTTTCCCTCTTTACTTTATCTTTCCCCTCCATACTTTATCTTTTCCCTCCTTCCTTTATCTTTTCCCTCCATACTTTATCTTTTCCCTCCATACTTTATCTTTTCCCTCCATACTTTATCTTTTCCCTCC
>JANTCA010014266.1:0-26025 GCA_024741275.1 Chironex yamaguchii | reverse complement strand
CTACATGTTTCGTATAAATAGGTTGCCATATACATATACTTTCCTTCCTGACGTTTCATACTCTGAAGAGTGTCAGAAGAAAAGAGATTTTAAGTATGCTTTTAGTCCAATGTTGCAAATTTTCAAAGTAGTTTTCAAGTTTTGTACGACAAAGAGATTGTTAAAACAACATTAATGTGTCAAGTTTAATGATTTTAAAAACACAAAATTAAATAAATACAATTACTTTTCCAATGCGTGAGAGACAAAAACAAACAAATTGTCATCATTGTAATCTTACCTTGCCAAATGCACCTTTCCCTATAGTTCTCTTAACCTAGGCAGCAACAAAGACAGAGACCTATCATAAACTTGTAAAAAATATATAATGAGTAACGTAAGGGATCATTTAATGAGATCTGCAACTATTCCATCCCATTAATTTGCTCACATTTTCTTTAGTACGGCTGAAGGTCATTCGAAAGAAGAGCTTATAAACGCTGCATTTTACCTAAATCAAAAGACATTTTCCTGGAAAACACACTACAAGTTATACAACAAATGCAGCAAACAGCTTTTAAAAAAGACATTCTCTGCATAGACTGAGGCATTGCATGGGCATTGGCTGCTGGAAAACTGATGAGGGGCAGTGTCCAGTGGGGGATCAATACACAAAGGAAGCCAGAGGACTTTCAACACCTTACATGTAATTACCTCAAATAAAAAGGGGCACAATACCATTAGAACTCTAACTAATGTACCACATAACTCAATGATGCCTACAATCATCAGCCATAGTGTGTGTATGTTGGATGGAATTGTGGCAACAAAAATCTTCTTTAGCCAGTGGCATCCAAATATGCAAAGTACTCACTGAATGGGATTTTGGCAGAATAATATTTTTCATTCATGATATTTTTGTCTTGTATAAATGTTTAATCATGAATCATAAATTCTAATGTTGAAATTTCAGTAGACCTGCTACAATTTGTTCTGAATTTATTGCAATATTTTCCATTATATTATGTCATAGGTCAACCACAAAGATTGAAAACAACTAAGAAAACCTAAAACACTACCAAAACAATGACAAACTAAGTATGAAATGCTGTTCACTGACCTCATTGTTTGCCCCTTTGTTAATTGGTCACAATTGGCAACAGGCCATGTGATGTAACACCAAAAAGGTTTATCATAGAAACCAAAAAACACACTATTTGTCTACCCCATAATATTGTTGAATGACAGAATACCCTAAGAAACTTTGCATGCTACACCATTGACTAGACATGCTACACCATGCAATGATGCAAAAACACCTTTGTCCTAGGGAATGTCTTAAATGAACATAATGATGCTGACAAACATCTGCTACAAGTAGTCTGTTGGATATGACGCCAAAAAATCTCCATCAGACAAAAGTATTTACATAATTTTTCTGTTAGACATACGCCTTCAAATACCTAAATTAATATCTATGCCATTGGGGTTACCTAATGCAGTATTAGGCCTCATAACTTAGGATGAGTCTCAGCCCAACAGAAATAATAGACTGAAGTTTCTTGACTGTAGTTGAAGAGCGTAGGATTAAAGAATTGCAATACATGCAGAAAAAAACCTGTGTTCAAAGCCAAAAAGAGTAGCACCAGGCTGTTATTCTCTTAAGTCCAAATGCTCATTTCTTCTTAGGAAAATGGAGGCATGACAGATACTATGGATAATGCATGTAGGCTTTTGTGAGAAACACATGCCATCGCATGTGCATGGCCTGTCACATGCCAACAGCTTCCCAGTTGTGCAGAACATTGCACACCTTAATTTAGTTCAAATGGAAGTTGTCTCTATTAGACATCAACAAGTACATTAAAGTTTCATTTCTCCACCTAACCGAAATAACTGAAATTGCGGTAAAATCATTACTTCCCTTACTCATGGTTTCAAATATTTTTGAAAATCATGATTTATTGGAATTTTTATCTTCATACCTTTTACTGTGTCTCAGTTTAACAGCAAATTTCTTCAAAATTGTTGACTTTAATTAAAATAAATTTCAAGTTCTTTTGTGGATCTGCTCTAATTATCCTAACATTTTGTGAAGAAATGGCTCTGTACCACCACATGCCTGGTTGGCTTTAGGCGTGGAATAGTTAGCACTCCTACCTGTAATCTTGCCACAAAAACCTGGTATGCCTATTTAAAGTGTGCAATCATGCAAGTGCACCTCCACATGTAAGAAGAAGTTAGGTCCACTTTTCATTACTCTGATCAATCTTCCTTGGACACAGAATCATGTACTACATGAAAAATTGTTGCAGGGTCCCATTTAAAGTTTACAGCTAACCTAGCAGTTACCATACAGTTGTGCACCTTGACTACTATAAATTTACTACTAATACTGACATTCCAATAGGATTTGATTGACTATTTCATGGTCCAGATTATCCTGTGTCACTAGATGATAACTTCATTACAAATTTCAGTAATGACAGAGTTGTTCTATCATCATAAGGTAGAACCTTTTTTACTTTGAGATGTGATCAAGTCACATTACAATGACATAACTGGACAACAATATCCCTAGGGATGTGGTGACAAAATTCCACCTGTAAGTAATACCTATGTTCTCTGATCATCTACAATTTCACTTAAAAACACGAATCTATAAAAACTGCTATGAGGTTAAAGAGTCATAATGTCCCACAGAAAGTCATCAATTTCAAAAATTTGATATGACCACATCATAACCCTTACGCCTAAGGGCTCTTTTTGGTGCAAGGGCAAATGGCACTGCAGCACATGATTTTATCAAACACAAATTTCAAACTTGTGCATAATGGTGCATTGAAACCAATAAACCACATCTAATCTGACAGAAAATTTCGTGGCATTTTGGGGATTGCCTTGATCATTGCTGTGAATCTTACTTAAGATGGACGAGGATAAACTTAAATTTCTCTGGCATTAGTGGTATCGTCAAATATGGGGATAACTGATTTGAGATAGCAAGTGGTCTTCCAATGGAGACAGTGTGAGAGAGAGGTCACTGTAGACAACTTGTCCATCAGTGGCCTGAAAGATAGTCTTGATGGCACAAGTACCTGTACTGTGAGAATGGAATTGAGTACGCACAGTGTACTTTTTTACATACATACTCCAAAGTAACAGTAGAGCCTGTCTTACATGTATATGGAGTCAACCTGACCAAGACTTGTTGCTGGAAGGCATATGAAAATGCTATGCAATTAAATGATAAATACCAGGACTGAGTGTTGAACTTGACGTAAAATGCACCTTAAACGTAACTTAAAATAGCCTTTACAGGACAATATTTCTCCAAAGTGTCCCTGCACAAAAAGGAGTTTATCCTAGGCTCTTGTAGATAGTTTGTAAGTTCCAAGCTTAGTGTTTTACGTATCTTCAGTACTATGTAACACTTAAATTAGAACAAATTTGGATAAAACGCCATTTTTATTTTCTTATAATTTTAGTGTATGCAATCCATTTACTCAAATTTATGTTCAACCAAAATTCAACTGAAGTCTTATCCAGTAAGCATTAGATATACACGGAAGTCAACCAATCAGTAAATGACAATAGATGATCACATATGAGCATGCAATTAGGTTTAAACAATAATTTATTGAGCTAAGAGTACACAATAAATTCTTATTGACTCAAAACAAGAACTTTACATGTCACCTGACATCACTTGTGATTTTCTCATGCACACCATGGTGAGTGCATTACACATTGGATCAACATATGCAAGAATATTTGTCAGTTTGAACCTGGTTCTTTTGATTATTAGTATCAACAATTCGCACAGAATGACCAACAGTGCAATGAATGGAATTCAATTGAATTTGCAAATAGAAATGAATGCAAAACATTGTCGACTGCATATCAGTCACAACAAACAGCATCAATGATCCTAAGTTATAAGTTAGGATGTTAAGAATGTGGTCGCACTAAAACCAAAAGATCAATTGTCGATTTGCTCCATCATAAAAAAATTAGACATCGTTTTAAGATATTTGTTTGTGCCATCCAATACCAACTCTTGCTTTGAAAGCAAGAAGGTTTTAGTAATAGCAGGCATTATACACTCAGAACTTAGAATTAATAACATCAAAGAGTTCTAGGGTCCTGTTAAATTTCGTTTCTTTAACACTCTTCCACCTGTGATAATTTGTAAATTTACCAAGTTTCGTATGTTATTCCAGGAATCTACTACGATCCATCCGGGTATGGAATAACAAATTTAGAATCAAAACAAGGCAAGTTTGTATCTGTTTCGGTTTAGCTCCTACACGTTTGCATATACCTGTCATTCTGTGAAAGGTGTAGCGTCTACTGTTTCTTAGTTCGATGATACCTAACAACCACAAGGACAATTCCAAGCAGATGTAGAGCGTACGATATTTGACATTCCATTCATTCATTATTTGGTTACTGTGAAGGAATGTTCTACGCAAAAATCATCCACGGTACATACACTTGTGAAACTAGCAAGAATACTAATGCAATAAATGTCCTTATAAAATATTAAATTTAGGTCACTTTTTTATTAAAAATCTAACCACAGCAGGCAAGGGTATCCTGGCACATCTATGAGTTTGAAATCAACCGTAATGACCTCAAGGGTACTTAACAATTAATAATTCGACTGTACAGGAATTTGTCACGAGAAATTTAAACGAATCGAGTTGGACGGTGGTACCTCGTAGAAATTCCTGAAAACAAACATCTATATTGTATATGATTTTAAAATATTAGTGGTCTTGCTATGGATTACGGGCCACACTAAGCAAGCAAGCGAGTACTAAACGTCGAAAATCTAAAGCCGATCTTTTGAATTGAACACAGATTTATGTTGTCTGTTTTAGAGTTAAACATGCGATGGCTGTTCAAACAAATATAAAATAGTCAAGAGAATAGCGGTACTTGAACAGTATAGTACGTAACTTGATACATAGGAATTAGCAATTATGTTACCTGATACATTTGCAAATCCTTCAATCTGATCGGAAACTCAGGCAGAAATAAAGATTGATTCGTACGCAGAGGCCAGAACGTTTTATCCTTCTGCTCCTTACGAAGATGATGGTAGATACAAGGAACACTTACAGCGGATTTGAGATTCTGATCATCAAAGAGAAATCCTATGTCAGCGAGAGATAATTCTGAACGAGTGGATCTCAAAATTGCTTCACTTTTTGCTCGGTCTAATCCTTGTGGTAAGCTTAACCCTTGTTGACTCCTTTTCTTGTTTGATAAACTAGATAGACTATGAGAAGCTCCCATGATGAACTAACTTTTCGTTTTTTCTTGACAACGTCAAGATGCTTGGCTTTTATTTATTAATACGAATGCTCATAATCTGAGCACACTTTAAAATTCCTACTGTCATCTGGCTACTAACCATCTTTGTTTCTACAGTTGTGAATACAAACAAACGAGGCAGGGTTTTTCTCTGCTTTCCGACAAATGTGCTATTTATGGTCTTCAAACACAAATGGAACATAGAAGAACAAAAGCCATTGAGGAAATTCTTCCAATCATTGGATACTTCGTTTTCGCGGGTACTACATGCTGTCGCTTGTGTAGCTATGTGAAACAGTGAAAGAAAATATTATTGTACTGCCTCAAAAGGTGATACCGGCTGCAATGAAAGTTCTTTCATAAAAAATATAATCCAAGTCCGTATTTAACTGGAAATGATACTGGATCTGCACAAAGCATGCCCGTACACAAGATATTTTCAGAGGGGAGGAAGGAGAGGAAGTTGAGGAGATTTTTTTGTGGCCTTGCCCATTATGTTACCAGAAAACGCCCATATATACACAACAAGGATTGATATGTCATGAATCGCATTCTCATTGGTTGTTCAAATAGCCCTGATCAGATTTGACAAGACCTTTCACACAAACCATGCGAATCAATAGACAGCAGAACAGTTACTATTTTTCTGGGAGGACTGAAACCTAGCATGGCTTACAGGTTTGCAGGCTTCATTCAAATGTGCTATAGTCACCTTTATATTAATTTGCTCATTTCATCAATCCTGTGTCAGAAAGAATAATCCCTTTCCACATTTGAGTAACTTAACTCCGCTACACAATGTCATTGGTCTAACTACCAGATTTCCTAAGTTAACTGAAAGCTCAACGCAACCAAATTTACAGAACAGAGCTTCCAAGCAGTGGCGGTTTTAGGGGGACAGAGGGGCCATGCCCCCAGGCCCCGCGCTTTTGGTAACCCAGAAAGGGCCCTGCACCCGAGAAAAAATTGAAAAGAAATCACAGGAAAGCATTCGAATACACGCTGTACTTTTTATTTACGTGCGGTTCTCCTTGAAAATTAAAATATTTCAAGCACATTTCTAAGAAAACTGACACTTCTTAATCAGTTTCTATATTTGCTAAATCTAAGGACAACGTGGTCTTTGTTTCCACATCCTGACACTTTCTAAAGGCGACACAACATAATGGGGACATCCTGATACTTACAGTTTAAAGGCGACAAATGATGAATCCTGAGCTCATCACGTGTTAGTAACAAGTGATGAGCTCACGATTTATCATTTGTTGCCTTTAAACTGTAAGTGTGAGGAACTCAGAGACTCGGTTTAACTGCTGAAATTTAGGCACTGGTAGGTATTTGTGATTAAATAATATATTACATTTTGAAAATGAAAAGGACCAGTGCAACAAGCAGCAACAGAGATCAAGGCCACACATACAAATTTGGTAGTGAAAAGAGAAAATGGAGATATGCCGAGAATATAATGTTGAGGATGCACCCGAAAATTACGACATTTCTTAAATGTGATACTGGTGAAGTTACTAGGATACAAGAAGTGGTGGAAGAAAAAACTGTTGAAGAAGTGGAAGTGTGCGCCAGTTTAGAGGAAGAGAATAACTTCGAAGAAAGGTAATATTCTTGACACTTTCTTACAGAAAACACAACACAACATTCATGTTTGTTAAATAAGATACTGGTTTATAAGAAACCTAGTACT
Source organism: Chironex yamaguchii (assembly GCA_024741275.1). Taxonomy (NCBI): domain Eukaryota; kingdom Metazoa; phylum Cnidaria; class Cubozoa; order Chirodropida; family Chirodropidae; genus Chironex; species Chironex yamaguchii. Next base: position 19,025 of record JANTCA010014266.1, on the reverse strand, counting down.
AGACACCCTAAAATTTTTAAGAAACTTTTAGAACTACAGAGAGAGAGAGAGAGAGAGAGAGAGAGAGAGAGAGAGAGAGAGAGTTAAGGAAGTGTAGAAATTTTTGTGTCATTTTCACAGTTTCTGAACAACGAAAAGCTAAACCAAAACTGTATCTTTTTGAAAGCATAGCGAAGACTATTTAGAATTAATCGAATTTAACTTTGTTTAATTTAAACAGGTGTTTCTCTCCTGGAATCATTGTGAGTGTACACCCAAAGTTTCCGTGAGGGATATCAAACTTTCAAAGATCATGCCAAAGAAAGAAGTGGAAGGCAAGCCTACACTAAGGATCACAGCCAAAAGAAACAGCGCAAATGCTTTCATGACGAAATCAGGGATGAACCCAATGCACTTGATGAGCTTCCATTGAGAGAATTTTATAGGATCAATCACTTTATGCCGATTATCGACTCGCTGATTTCCACACTCTCGAAAAGAATTGAAGCTTATTCAGACCTTACTGAGCGGTTCAGCATTTTTGCTAAGCTCGGTCTTGAAGAAACTCGTGAGGAAGATCTGATTTCCCCAGCCAAAAATTTGGTTAAAATTTACCACAAAGACTTGGAGCTGAATTAGAGAAGGAATTAGTGCATTTCAATCCATTTTAAAAAGTCTACGAAAGGGAGGAGCTCTTTCCAATGCCAAGATCAGTGAAAATGACATGTTACTTTTAATTGCTGACAATTCCGTTCATGAATTATTTGCCAATGTTTCAATTGCACTAAAAATATACCTGTGTATGTTCGTCACCAACTGCAAAGGACAGCGTTCGTTTTCAAAGCTCAAGTTAATACTGAATTACTTGACAAACTCAATGGGGCAGAGGACGTTGGCATCTTTGTCCGTTCTGTCAATGGAAAACCAGCTATTGCGAGGCATTGATTTCTCCTTTCTACTAGACAGTTTTGCAGGAGAAAAAGCAAAGCCGCAAATGGCTTTGAATTTAGCAATAAAACCTTTCCAATAGTAACTTATATCATCATTATTTTCTATTCTGTAAATAACTCTTTTCAGTATGAAACGGTCTGTTTATAAAACGAATTGTTTTCAAAGGAAAACTCTGTAGCAAAAATGCTAATCAGTTCGCTTTTCTTAGGCGATCTCGAGGCATAACAATTTTAACGAAAAGGAACTTGAAGAATACTCTTGGTTGACAAAACTTTTTTAAACAAGGGCCCCGCGGATGATTTCGGCTCCAGGCCCCGCAGTCCCTAAAACCGCCACTGCTTCCAAGGAAATTATGAATTTGCTCCTCATGTGAATCGTGAGCATTGCAGACCCACTCAGTCGATGCTGTGTCATTGATGCTCGAGTTCAAAGCGTTAGGAAGATAGTGAGGACTTTGTTGATTGCTGGGTACTATCTTGAAGAGCTACGAGCTCTGGTGTGATGTGCAGTTTTTGGCTTGTCTTTTTCAACAGGCATTGTAGAAAATTGTTGGATCCACCTGCAAAGTTGAATTTACCTTTGGTGGCTATTTTGCGACGTGTTTTGGAATCGAAAACGATGCAATGGAAGCTTGCCAAATTTTTTTCGGATTTGGCTTCATCACAAACCACTTAAACGTTTCTTGAATTTGAGCGAAAATAAGCTTATATGATTTGTCACGACGTATGATATTTTGAAATTCGGTGAACAAATCAAGGATGGGAGTGAAAGAGTTTATATTAGTATTTCCTTGCACTAAATGAACACTACTATCAAGTTTCGGAAAAAGCACGATAATTGGGAGTGCTATCAGATATACTCAACTGAAAACAATAGAAAACATTTCAACAGATCTTTAAGTGCATTTTATCTGAATATGTGACATCTTGTTGGAAACTTTGAATTTCTCCGTGACTTCCCCATAAGAACATTACTTTGAAAATTGTGGGGGACAAAACTGCCATCCTGCCTCCTGCTATACACGGCCATGACTCAAAGATGAAATGGCAAACCGATTTCGTCTTGTATGAACTCATTTCTAGACATTTGTATACATTCACAATCAAATAAGAACCATGCCTAGTAACTGTGACCTTACTACAGTTTACACCGCCTTTCATTCCGTCTGTGTATTGTTCGTTCTCTGTTTATAATTCGGCAATAGGCAAAAAATTAAAAAGTTACTCCTTTTAATGACCAAAGGGCGTGAATACGTCCCTGATAACTGACCATGTTCTTCCAGATTTACCACCTCTGATGACTTTACCTACGTCATCATCTACAGCGTAGGCACCCACTATGCTAGGGGCTCGAGCCACAGGGAGACTCAGCCCCCCTCCCCTGAAAAAATTTCCAAGTAAGCCATTGTTATTGTTTTCTAACTGGTTACATTCAGTTGGCACATCATTTTCATCAATTGTAGAGTAATAGCAAATCCGGATATGATCAATTCTGTATGAGCCCTACAATAATTTTGATTACTGTTTGCTTCATTGTCCTTAATTAAATGTTTACATATGGAAATAATTTAGAGAACTTATGGAGCTTTTTTAACTTTTAAGTTTGAGCCCCAGCCCCACCCCCGAAAAATCAAAAGTCGGCGCCTATGATCTACAGCCAAATCTACCAGTGTATTTCCTTTACACAACAAAATCCTCAACATAATAAATCTCTTAAGGGCAAATACGAATGTGCTTGTCTCGTTAATGTTTCACGTTGAGCAATGGCATTGTACTAATTGTAGTACCATCTGAGATCGACAACCTGAGGTTTGAACTAGTGTCTGCTATCTGTTTATAATATAAGTCAAAAGAAATACATTTAGCATGGCGGTCTACTCAAAAATTTCCAACTGGCACTGTAGGCTCAGTAATAGAAATATTATGATGTGGTACATTCGAAGTGAGACTCGGGGGATGCTCACGTGTTTTCAGACTTCTTAAATAGCATCTTCTGTTCTCCTTGAGTGCAGCTAATAACTGAACAATAACACTCTAGTATGACCTGGGGCAAGTGTTTCCGTCAGTTGATTTCGAAATCTGTATAATTCAGTCCTCCTGTTAATGAGGTCAATATTGTGTAAATTGAGTCCTTAATTTCAGGTAAAACACTAAATACAAGTATGTGATGAAATTTTCTATGCACGCTCCAGCCAAATTCTCTACCAAAACCAGCATAAAGTACCGCCGTATTCTCAAAGTAATGTACATAGATGGCAACGTACTAACGTTCACCACTAAGTGGTTTGGAGAATTCGCCAATTGCGATCGAAATCCAACTGGGAATTAGTAGACGCTGAATTCACAGTAACACTTTCAGCTTGACTTGCACCCATGCTCATACGCACCTAGAGTAATTGGGCATCCAGAACTAATAAAGTTAGCCTTTTTTTAACTTTTCAATCGACTAAGACCTTGTAGGTTGAAAATTCACGGATGGATCGTTATCTTCTTAAAAAGGCAGTAAAGTTACTTGCAAACGTTTTCTACTTTACAGTTGCATACTAGCCCCACGCCACTACAACTTTGTGATTCCAGAACATAGGTGCTTGTCTCGAAATTCGCTATTTCAATGTTAGTTGCTTTTGGTTTAGATGACCATCACCGTCCTAGGTCATAACGAGGAGGGGCAGGGGCACGTACCTCTAGAGAACCAGCGTGTGATGAATCAATGAAATAAATTACACTACTTAGTGAAGCAACTATATTCTGAACATTAAGAAAGACCAAATCTCCAACGACGGACTTAACTTGTGACATCTTTGGAGGATTCCTAGGTCAGTTAATTTCTTTTAAGGTGCCCAACATCACACGAGACGGGACAATAGGAATATGAGAAGATTCGAAATCAAGGAATCTTAGTGACTCAAGTTGTAGAAATAATGAACATTAAACTTTATTTACCGAATCTCAAATCCAGTAAAAGACTAACAGCCTGGCAGAAAATGGCAAACATTTTGAGTTAAGAAGAACTTTGATAAGTGCAATGGTTGACAATAATATCCCTCGGGATTGGGCAACCTTTGGTCAAGGCTGGGCAGTCTGAGTAGCTGGGCGCCATTGTGTTAAAGATATGGGGGAACCATAGACATCAAACACAACAGCTCCCTGGATGGGGCACTGCAGAACCTGAGCAGTAAGGAAGCGAATGCAAGAAAAGAATATGTACGTCTCAAGAACGCCTAGTGAAGTCTTACTTAAGTTGTCATCTACGTCAAATTAAAACTGTCAAGCTTCGTTCGTGAAACTAACTGCGTCTATCAAATAAGGAGTCTCTATATCAGACGCATAAACAAGATTGTCATTTTTCTCAAACCCGAGAATACATTTCACTCCTATCTTAGAAATTGTCATTCTTCAATATATTTACTTGTAGTCAACAGACGCTATGGAGACAAGTCATCATACTATACCACACGCTAGGAATCTCCTACTTCGGGCGGATGACTCAATTCTTCGAAATCAGTTACTCCGCATGCATTGTGGCTTGCTCTGTGCCAAGTGATAAATTATGTATATGAACTACGCGCATCCTGTAATGAGGAATCACCCTCCAGTCGAGAGATATATGTAATACATATATAATCTTTCTGTATTCAGAACTAATTGAGAAAATACTCATTGGGCGGATAATTAAATTTCTAATATAACAAATATATAAAACAGTCAAGCTTGAGTACGCAATATTTTTTAGCTTCTGTAATCTACAAAACTGATTTTTGCATTGGAATCAGCTCAGTGAAAAAGCTGGTCACCAAAAACGTCACACGGCTTCGCTTTTCACTGCGTTAAATGACCGACGGTACATACGATTGAACCGAGTAAAACGTGAAAGAAAAAAATGCGATGGCGCAAGCAGAATCAAGAAGGCATTGTTTCCTATCTACATACTAATGCTTCCATCCAGCTGTGATTCCGATATTGTTGGCGGGTGTTACTGATATCTGTCAAATCGTAGCAACAACATAAAACACTACAGACAAAACATTTATAGATTATTTTACGTTGACATGGACAGATCATGCACACACAAGAACTACCATATGAATGTCATGTCAAACATAAGATTTACTTCCAAGACAATGTCGTGCGGAAAATTCTCTGATACACTGCTATCCTCAAAAAGCAGTAAAGTGGTAGCCATTCTGACATTTGTAAGCCTACATTTAAATGTACGCTATAAGAGACGAAAGACAGACTCATGCGAAACGTGACATCATGGTCTGTTAAAAAGCAATTGCTATACTGCAGTGACCCTTAGTTGAGAATAAACAAGATGCTAACTGTGGCAGTTAAGACCGTGAGACGAGATAAACCAAATAAAACTAATACGAGTTAAATTTTCCACGTCAACGCCTGCATAGCTCTCACTTATTGTTAAAATATCATCTTGTCCCTCACAAAGGATTAGCAATTCTGCCAATAAGCCAAACGAAAGTAAAGTTATCTGTGAAAGAAAGCAGTAATCATTGACAAACTTTCATTCACGATACAGCGAAACGAACCTTACTTCAGTTAGGTATGTTTAAAAACAGTTGTCTGTTGTAACTTAAAGCGCTAAAAATTAGATTATAATTACGCAGAACGTAACAAGAAAGAACGATTGGATATAATAAACATTGCCTCTCAGGAATCACAAAGCATGACAGAAAAATATTTTCATTTGGTAGTTTGGTAGCTGGTACTTGTATTTTCTCTTAGATAACAGACTAAATACTAAAAAAATCAAGATCCTGTCCACGGCATTCATAGAGCACAGTTGGTAATGTGCAAGCACTAGAAATATGATTTAAACGTCAAACAATAACAGCCATCAAACTATTTGGTTTTGTGGTCTACATCCAAATTAACCATAGTCTCGAGTTGTGTTTGAAATGAAACGCAAGAAACGAGATAACAATGTCAAACTTATTTCAGTTTTAATGACAGAAGACTAGTCTCCCAGCCACTAAAAAGCTACTTCAATTAGTGGTTTCAGATTCAAAATAAAATGGATTTTCATAACCAAGACGACAGTTGTGGAATATCCATCCTAGACTGCTAGATGCTATATGAAACAAACTTTTCAAGGTCAGTTATATTGCCAAGCATAAACGAATTAAGGTGCATCTAATTTAAAGTCATTTCAAAGTCTACGTTGGTGAAAGCATGGGTCAGTTCCAATAAGACAGCGAGATTATGACTTAAATATTGTAATAAAATTGCGAAAGCTCGAAATAGAAAAATGCTAGCTTAAAAATTTCTTAAGAAACAAACGCTGTAGTATATTGGCTGTTTAAAACGACGTAAAAGTCTTAAAACTCTTTTGGAAATTATAAGTGCGAAGATCTTGCGAGTACACAAGAAAGAAGAGAGAAGCTTCCTTATCCACGAAAATGAAGTCTGAAATACAGGGGGTCTTGACTGATTTAAAAAGAAGTAGCGAAAGACGAAAAAGGCCAAAAATCGACAATCTAGACTGTGAATTAAGTTTCCCTGACTTTAAATCTTACACTGTTTCTTGTAACCTAGACTGTTTCGTCTTAGGGGATTCTAACTCATTACGAAGTGCGTTTTATTGTCTATAACTTGACTCATACGTCCACAACAAGCAAATTCAAAAAAAATTGACCAGGGACGGGATCGTTTATAGGTAGCAGTGGCGTAGCTGTCAATCATTATGCTAAATGATCCAAGGGGTCTGGGACCTAATCAACCTACAGGTGGAATTTCCTCGCCACGTCCCTGGACGAGCTGACCTACGACCGTTTCCTTGTGAACTAACACTAATCATGTTTCAACGTAAGTACGTTCGGGACAGGATTAGCAACATTAATGAGATAAACTAACTTTACACAATGAAAGTGGGATCAACAGTGTGCGAGTGACAAAGTTAAAAAAATAAAATAAAAATAAATAATGTCACTAGCACGTTTATGACATCAACCAATCCAAGCACTTCTGTTGTTACAGGAATGCTTGGAACAAAATAACATGGGAACCAAAGCTTCCAGATTGCAGATCAGTCCTCATCATTTTCAGATTCTGTTCCTTTCCAATAACCTTACACAAATATTCTACACCAGGACGTACGTATACCAACAGACTTGTAATGCTCCGATTTGGTTTGGGTATAACCTTTTTACGAGGTAAACTATTGAATTTATGAGCAGAGGCTTATTTTATTAAAAATACTTTTTGGGTCATAGTCATACGAAAACATGTTATCATTTCTATTAAGTTTTTAGCACGACAAAATTCTCCGCAAAATTGGAACGTATCCATCTATATAGTTCGCAGCAATATTTTTACACTCTTTCGTCATGTTTCTCATTTTTTAAATTTGTTGCTCTCATTGCTACATCATTTTTGACTGTCACTTATCTTCTCCGCCTACGTGAACCAGCTTGTCTTCCGAGTGAATTCCCTTTGAGATATCGCAGGAGATCGTCGACCATTTACGGTTATGATCTCCACCTATTAAGAAACAGAAAAGAGAATCGGTTCGTTACTAACTTTGTACAAAGGGTAAAACTTCAGAAACTAGCATCTCCACTTTGACGCCTAAGTAAGTCTAACATTTGGCTTCAATAATGATGAAACGCACTCTCCCAATGATCACACTTCCAAGATAAGGGTAATAATAATAAAAACTGTCAAGACGTAATAACCTGCCTGGCAATCTTGCAAACTGAAAAGCACACTCAATACTCTTAAACAGACAGCTCTGGCATGATGGTATATCACTGCAGAGTACTGTGCACGTGTATGGGCTAGATCATACTTGCATCTAGGGTTGATTGAGAACTTAGCAAGACTTGTCGTATCATTACTGGCTTGCTCAAATTAACCCCACTGGCAACACCCTCCACCAAACGTTGTACACATACAAGACGTAAACAGGATAAGCACACAAATTCTACAGATTTAGCTCGAGTTGTTACCTAAAAAACGAACTCACGAACGAAAAGCAATCAAATTCCGACTAGTTTACACAATACTAAGGTGTCAACAATCATTGCAGGTAAATCGAAGCAAAATATGTCTTTTAAAGAAGTCATGGAAGTAATTATTATTCATAGCTCCTCCAAGAACAAGGTTATTATTGTTGTCTGAACTTATCGGCTCTAGCTTTATTTGTCATTAACTTTGCAGAGGATGCAGATTATGGCGGATAGTTCCGCAAAAGGTCTTCATGGGGATTTAAGCTCACAGCATTATATGCGTTGATTGAAAATTCGTACAAACAGAAACGTCACTCAGTTTGGTTCGTATGTTAATCTTACTTCTAGTAGGTCATTACAAAGAACATTTACATGAGTATTATGTTAGCATATGAATGGATAAACACGGTGGTTGAGCAAAGCCATGAGTACTGATGAGAATTCGCTACTCATTACTATCTCTCGCCAATATAAACATCTTCCCTTTACGAAGAAAGAATTGAAACATTTCCTTCGTCTGGTCTAGTTTAATCTGCGTGAAATGAACAAATGGCACGAGAAAAATGTCTCCATTAAACAGAGAGAATATTGTCTTCTAGCAGCATTTCAAGCTAAGTTTCTTACAAATGTCTCCTTAAGACAACAGAATAGTGGCAAGCCTTGGCACATTAATACATCAAAGGAATTTTTCCTAACAGCCGCCCGAGTAACCTATTCTCTTGGTGTTATATTAAGTTTCCTAAATGTAATTACAACGTTTAATTAGTTGACCAACTTATAGTAAAATCATAAGCAGTATTTTCACACAAGCAACTCCATACACAAACACTGCGTAGACTATGCCATGTAGTTCAGGAAAATACAGAAAATATTCCATGGTCAATAAAATCGACCCACTTAAGAGCAGAACTAGCATTCGTTCATATGTTTTAACACAAGGCGGGGCGAAGGTCGACGTAATAAGCACATAAAATTATAATTAAAATTTAAATGTACTAATTTTACCACGCTTTCAAGGACATAAACATTCCATTTTTGAATTTACGAACAACAACTAATTAGTCATGCGCCAGAATTCGCATGCGATTCTTTGGAGCATATACTACCATGTGGTCAAAATTAATATTCTCTTAGCACATGAATGGATAAACATAGTGGTCGAGTAAAGGCATGGTTACTGATGAGAAATCGCTACTCATTACTATCCCTCGCCAATATAATCATCTTTCCTTCATGAAAAAAGAAATGAAACATTTCTTTCGTCTGGTTTAGTCTAATCAGCGAGAAAGGAATAAAATTAGCTGAATAGATCTAGTTAAAACGTTAAAATTCGTTTGCTGAATATCAGAGACCTCGTGTCTAATTGGCCTACATTTAATATTATCCCACGCAAATTGAGCGATATGACACCTCGTACTCTACAATGCAGGATCAAAGTTGTAACATAACTAGTCTGTAGGGGGTAAAGAAGCCATCCCCCGAGTATTTGGCCTACAATTTATTCAGGAAGGACAAAGTACTATAACGTTTGCAATACAATTTGAGAAATCGACTATCATATAAATGATATGTCTAACGAGATTAAATCATTTGGATGAACACTTGCTTATCATACTCTATTCTACATGACACAGTTACATCTATGATTATAACGAGTACAGTTTAAATTCCACTAATCAGTTTGTTTAATCCCTTGCTGTAATGACTTGTAGCATTGTTCAAGTGCACCGTGATTGTTTCCCCAGATAGAGAAGGAATGAGAAAGAAGTCTCATTATGCAAAGACTGGATCAGAAGCAAAGCAAAAGAGACTATAACATTAAAAACAAAATCAGGTGATGTTCAAATGTGGACTCGATCAGATACACAATCGGCTTGGTAAGAATGAACAAGTGATGAACAACTATGCAGCGATGTTATCTCATTCTGTATAAAAAGGTGTCCATGAAAATCAAAACGTAGAAATTAAGGTACTTCTCTGTGATAAACCTCAGATACTGTTACGTTTAGTCGGTTGTGTGACTGCATACTTGAAACACAGAATGTTCACATCAAAAATATAATTATTGGTTATCATATCTTTAAATCACCTTCTGGTTAATGGCTTTAATGTAGTTTCCACGCACAGGTTTCTTCCAAGCTAGTTTAAAACTGTACACTAGATTGGTCTTAATATTTGCTGTCATTCTCCTATGTGGTATTCACAGTACCTCATAGACTAAGACAAGAATAAAAAGGAAGGAACAGATAGATACTATGAATCTAAGGAAGAAGATTGGATTCGTTTGCCAATGTTTTACATTTTTTCAAGGGCCAGTTTTGCCATCGGATTATAAAATTCCCAGTTTGCAAAGCGCTTCTCTGGTGTCATCTGAGGCTTGTAAAGGCCAAAGAAAACAGGATTCGAAATTTTCCTAGCGAGCTATTGGGCCCAGAGGGAGAGTCGTCAGACTTGCAGTCGTGAGACCCGGGTTCTAATCTCAGAAAGACACAACTTTAGTTCTGTTCTCTTAAAGCCATCCTGAAGCTCCTACCAGTACTGCTTATTAGCACAACCAACTAAATACAGTCACTCCTACTCTGTACATTTGACAAAACACACACCAAAGTTCTTTCCTGCAAGGCAGAAGTGACACAATTTACAAATATTCATAGTCATCAACCAGAAGGCCCTGCTTCCAATAAACGAATAAGTATAATTTATCCCAACATTGTAGTACTGCCTTCAGACCATTGCCTTATAAATAGAACATTGGTCAAGTTGTATATACGCCACACATAATGCTTCGAAATTGTACTTTACTGCTCTACACTGCATGACAACAAAACGAAGGCCTGAAGGAATAACCTGATATTAATACTAATTTCAACAGTCTTTAGAATTAACTCTAACAATCACTGACAATAAGCAATCCATTCTTGCCAGAACTGACGAATATGTGAAAGTGGACATGGAAGAATGAATGACGTGGACCAAATAAAAGTCATCAATTTTATTGCGAATACCAGTTTTTTATGCAATTCAAAATAAAATTAGGACCAATAAGTAGTGCTTTGTGAACACGAGAATTGCCTTGTCAATAGATATAATTCAAAAAAAGTGCATGTGATTAGCGGGATAAGTTGAGTAAAACAATCACTGACAATAAGCAATCCATTCTTGCCAGAACTGACGAATATGTGAAAGTGGACATGGAAGAATGAATGACGTGGACCAAATAAAAGTCATCAATTTTATTGCGAATACCAGTTTTTTATGCAATTCAAAATAAAATTAGGACCAATAAGTAGTGCTTTGTGAACACGAGAATTGCCTTGTCAATAGATATAATTCAAAAAAAGTGCATGTGATTAGCGGGATAAGTTGAGTAAAATAATCATGTTTAAAATAATTATGCATTATTCAAACGATTATCAATTAGTTTACCATTAGTGGGCGTAATGGCTTCAATTAATAGAAACGTGCTCTGACAAGCGTTGTCGATGTGAGAGGCCACAGCTCAGATCATAATTGTCCTCCCAAAACGTTATATTTAGGGCTTATCAACCTCTAATCACCATAGATACCAAGTTTAATGCTACTGATTTTATCATGCCGTTGAATACCAAGTTTCGTTTGACGTGCATTTGTACACATAAATCCATGAGAAGAAATCGACGGCATTTCAGCGTTGTGTAAAAGCAAATCAAAATTATATCGCGTAAGTTCGAAAATAAAACATAAGGATTTTTAGACATTCTGGCGACCAGATTCATTTCAATTTTCTATTTTCATAGGCTCCTTCTTGACCCAACCTAACAACTGGGGCCTGGCCTTTTCATTATTACTGTTCCATTTTGGCAAATCTGCTTTATCGTTGTCAGACTACAAACTTTACAAACATTTCATCTCCTTACCTTTTGCTTCCACCAGATAAAAAATATCTAGCCCTACTAGACCGATAACTGATTGCTGAATTACCCGTCCTAACATGAATGATTGAATGATTTCTTGTCGGTTAATGTCACCAGAAAACACTTGTTGGTTGTCACGTCTTTGTTGTTTGTGCCTGCAAGAAAGAGGCGTCTGTATTCACAAGGCTATGTTCGAAAATTGTCAGAAAAGTGTGATGATAAACATGGGAATGGAAGCCAATAGAGCCACAGACAGAAAGATAGTCGTACCATACACAATCCTACAACTAAGTTGGGATACCTTTAATGCTATTTTTTCCCAACTCAGTTCATGGCAACAGTTTATTAAAAGTTTAATAGTTAAAGCGAACATGTCACTTTGCCCAGGATTTTTGTTGGTTTGTTCTCTAATCACCCATTAGTGGTATTTAAGGGCTGGGCTAAAAATGGTTCACGTTTTCCGAGACTCTCCCTACATACCTAGGAAATGATCTGTTCAAACTACACACGATTTTTTGATAACACACTGGTATGCTCATTAACTACTAATTATCTACTATCTACTGGCTTTCACATCTCTTTATTAAACGTTAGCGGTATTTCCCACTGGCCAATAAATATAATTTAGTTAAATGTTTTAACTGCTCAAAAAGATTGAAATGATGATCCTCTTGCTCAAGTTACTCCAAAGCCACCTATTTAACTCCGCACAATATCACTCACATTGGCAATCCTAAATAGGACACTGCATGGAAATTCACCAAATGTTTGCAACTTGAAGTGTAAATTTAAATGCTGTATCTATTTGTTACTAAGAAGATACAGTTCGTATTGTTGAAAACGAATCCCATGTTATGACGTCCTTAGGGGTAATTTTTAGGTGTTTTGAGGTAAAACATTTATGTGGGCGCAATTTACGTCATAATATGTGTAGGAATTTTCATCAGTATTTCGTAATTATGTTTAAATAACGTTACAGTAACAAGTAAATAAATTGCTGAATGTATTTGTTGCAACATTTCTACTGGCTGATTAAGAATAGTCAAGCTATGTTTGTAACATAAATTTGGGTGTAGAAGTTGGAAGAAGCTGCAGATTGGAGATCAATAGATTTATAACTAGATTGACTGGATTCTTTTCTGCTTGAGTACTACTGGTTCTATCGTGGAACTGGCATTTAGAGTTAAGGGATCGTAATTTGTCCTTCATTTTACACTTGTCAAGCTGTGCAGTGCTTATTCATATTAGTCACTAAAGTGGTATCTACTTGATCACACGTGTGTTATTCCTCAAAAGCAAGTAAACCAGTGTGCTTCTGTGTTGGAAACTAAATCACTGTAATACCTCAGGGTGGTTTTACACATCTTGGTTACTTGCAAAATTGTAACAAAAAAAACGTGCAAATAACTCGAAAGAGAAGCAAAGCAAAGCAAAGCTGTGTATATTTTTATGTTAAATATAATTGTAAAACTGGTCAGAAACACCAATTGTGAGGCATGTAAAAGTGCAGAAGTGAAACGTTGGAGTACTTAAAACCTTCTGCTCTTGAAAAAATCATCTCTTTGGGGTACTAAAAATATAAAATAATAACCGGTAACCATAACTTTGCTTATTTCGCCCTTTGTACCAGATAACGTTCATGCTGTGGTATTTGCTAGAAACAAGAAAACTGTCTTACATTTTCAACACTTTGTCCTTTCCACCACTTGCAACCCGTTGCCCGTCAGGACTCCAGTCAACAGCATACACCTAAAAAAGGACCAAGCGATACTTGCAGTTTCTTCTTTACATAACACACTACAGATTGACAATACAATGTCACCATAGGATCAAACTTCTGATGCGGAAAAGCAACAACAGCATAAAAGGTTACCAAACACGCTCGTCGTAATGGAGCATATATTGAGTACCTGATGGTGTTTAAGGTAATCATTGCAGTACTTTCTGCCGCTTAACAGTACTCGAATTCCCATCAAACGTCGAAGCTCACACACTGGACATAAATGGTAACAATGTACAATAATTAGTGGACCATTATGGAAATAAGCTCGCTTTAAACCTTTTAATAGTATTTTGTCACTCTAAATCGGTGTCATTGGTAACTGTATTTAACATTAAATTCTCCTTCAGCTTTTTGCTTGTGGCAAAAAGCTGAAGGAGAATTCATTATGGCAAAAATTTCCATTTATTACTCTTTATTATGGAAAAATATATATCAATATATTTGTAGCATCCTCGTTACCGACAGTAGGTGATTCCCATCTCAGGATTGAAAAATTAACTAGGAATCGAGCTCTTCATCAGAGTGGGCTCCCGTTAAGTCTACTTGAAAAAGCAGATGAATGTTAGCGAACGCTTTCTTGAGGCCAAAGAACAAAAGCAAACAATTTAAACTGAATGGCGGAAACCTCACTATATAACCTCAAAAGGCAGTATTGTAACCACGTTCGGGACCCTGGCGCAAATCCCAATTTATGAACAACTTGTGGGTGCAAAGACAAGCCAAATATGAGTGCATTAAAAATCTTCAGACAATATATTTTCATCATGTGATCACATGAACTTTAAATCTTAGTCTCAAGGTTTCAAATCAGACGACTTTTTCACTTTCAGATATTGTATGGATGAGGGTGATATCTTTGTTCCGTATGCCAAAAAATTCGATCAGTTCACTGCATAAATTAAATTGGTTTCAAACAGAAGATAGAGACTACCGAAAGATGATCACGTGGTGGATTACCACATCTTTACTTCTTACCCATGGTTGTATGGTATAGATATTTCAGGGTAATTCTTAGTCAGAAAATGCTATTTCCCGCGTGCGCAAGTAAACTTTAGCACAAAACGGGAATAGTTTTAAATTAGAGGCGTTTATTTGTGGGATGCCTATTTGAGGGCGCGCGCTTATATAGGAGGGCGTAGTAGGTAGTGATTTAGCAACAATCGAGTCATTTCAATAAAAAATGCAGAATAAACACATAGGATCCGATAAACCAGGCAAAAACTGACATGTAATCACAACAGATTTAATAAACCTATAGGAGTAACTAAGTAATGATTTACATGTCTCACTGGCAACTGATAATTTTCTATGGATTGAAGAAATTTTGATGGAAACTATTTGCCAGTTGTTTCAAATGAACGTCTTGGTTATGGGAGGCAATTGCCTTAAGAGGACGTTTTGTACATATTTTGCGATTTCTCCTTATATCAGAACGTATATTCGTAACGTCGGAGCTTTGATTTATAGTCATACGGTTTCTACGTCCAACATTACCTCATCGGCATGTCCTGGTAAATCAAATAATAACTTCTTGCTTTTTATGTCCCAAACCTAGAAGACGGAAAAGCCCTGCAAACACTCAAAATTTGGCATAGCATTACAATTCTAATATCACACAAGTTTTAGCAATCAAAATTTTAACCAGAAATCACGGCTTCGTTATAAATGTCAAAACTAGGACTACGACAAACATTTTTAAGCTCAATCACGGGAGGAAAATAACCAAGATACCACCAATTCAATTTTATTTTCAGTATATGCACGTTGCATTTAAAACTAATTTATGATTGTGTACGGTTGACTTTTGGAACTGTCAGCAGCGAGACAAATTGCGAAGAGGGCTCCATTGAAAATTAAATTAAATTGATCATCTAAATGGAATTGTCCTTAACAAATCTTGCTAATGTGGTATCTACTTGATCACAAGTAATTAAAACAAATCCTTTAAGCCTGAGTTATAAACGATTGCAACAGGCAATCAGTGTCGATACACAAACAGAAGGCATGAGTTAACTTGATCCGTAATCCTACGTTCTGCAACACAAGCTCCACGTTTCACAATAGCAACACTAACATCACTCCTCTATTCAAGTAAATCGCTCAATAAAATCAGAAGAAAAATCTTGCTAAAAGAATTAAAAAATAGGATTAAATTGAACTAAAATTGCTCAAAGTGTACTTAGTCAAGATGAAAACATTCGAATTACTACATCAGTAAGGTCAAGTGCGGCTTTGACCATTTTGGACTAAAGCCACATTATAATCCAAATTATGGTCTATAAGATGCGCTTGCGCTTGGGAATAATTAAAATAGAAAATCGAATTAAAGTAATGTTTAAATTATGTTAACAGGGAGAAATGTGGACTATATATTCATAACTAATGTTAAATTTCAAAACATGCGAAATAAAACAAGCTCCAATATCTTCTCCTCCAAGACGCTAACACTGCCGTTAATACAAATAGCAAAAACGCTTCTGTCAAAGATATACATGCCTGCAACGCATAAAATCTATGTGAAAAAAACATTCAAAACATACAAATGATACTAAATCAAGTACCTTCAGCGTACTGTCTGCACTACCACTACACAACAACCTGCTATCAGCAGACCACGCAATCTGAAAGAGTCAGGCAAAAAATGTTTATTAAAATTCAAATTCAAACTGATAGCGGCTAAAGGCAAAAGAAATACCTTTCTCAAGGGTATGAATTTCCACCACTTGAAATATAAAAAACAAACATTGGCACTGCAGTATGACGTTAATGGCAGACACGTGAAAACGACGTCTTTCAAATTGCGGTAATACATATCCTTAAGCAACGGCGCCAGCTGGCTTCGATAAGCACAGCAAACCTAAGAAACCACTCATACGATGCCTTAAAATAAAGTAGAAATGGAGAACTATTAAAAAAATTCACAAGAAAACAAATCATGCAAAATCTAAAAAGTCAAGCACTTCTCCGTGCTCTAAATTTAGACAAAAACACTAGACGAAATCATCCATTGGCTTCTCATGGAGGTACGAACGCCATTATCCTCGTGCTGAATATGAGTTTACATTGCAATACCTAACATGCTTGAGTTTTGTTTCCTTATTTCAAGTCAAAGGGAGGAAGGGAGGTCAGTTTTATCAATAACAAAAGTGTTCGCGTTAGTTTTAAAATGTACTTGAATCTACTAGAATCTTACAAAGCCGACATTCCAACAAAGTCGTCACTTAGATAAAACCCACATTTACGTAAAACTCACACTTCTATAAAGCTGTCACATATACCGAGTGGGCGCCTCACTATAGCACAAAGGGTTTCCGGTCTGCCAGGTCTTGTTAATTACATGTGAATCCACAAGTACCTCAGCACTTTCGTGACATATTCTGGAGTAACACAATGTACAAGTGCATTTCAGATCATCCAAATGGAGATACTTGTTTAAGTCTTTGGGACATCATGTCAGAAGATGTTCCAATAAATGAAGGTAGGTTAATCTAGCTAAATAAATGACAAACTTTTATGGATAACGTAAGAACAAGATCATAATGAAATCAAAAGCAGAATGGCTATATTACGACCAGATAGTGTATTGTGACTACTATGCTATTTAAAATCAATATTTAGCCGAACATTACTACTGTCTTCATATAATTTAGTCCATTTTGTGGAATTTACCATTGAGTTACACATTTTTACATCAAAACACTTAAACTTTCGTAAGAGAAAAACAGACATATTAACAAATGCATTGACAACAAGGGAAAACGATTATTTTATTCCTTCTTCTCTAATATCTAATTTCAAGTCTCAATGACTGACTTCCAGAAGTCATTGCACTAGCCTCAGGGCAGACGTACTGGTACGATTTAAGAACAACATTAAATGACAAAGATCTGCCAAAAAGTGTTATCATAGGAGTCATGAGCGCCCGTGTACTGACAAAAGAAGTGTACATACCTGATAAACTGACTGCACATGACCTCTGAGTGACGTAATAAACCTGAAACACAGGGATATAAAAGTCTACATTGCTCGTAAATACAAAAATACGATAGTGGCAGAAAACAAAGTTCAGAGTTACTCTCTAGCGCCTTGGCATATTTTTGTATCTCACTAGTACTTTTTTAATGCTTCTGCGACACATTTGATACTCAGACAAGAATACATATGTGATACATACTATTGTTTTATAAGAAGAACTTTATAAGAACACGCACCTGGAATGCGTCCAAAGTTTAAGTACAAACTTAAGAACAAGCTCAGACTGGCCTTTTTAACGACTGTGAAAATTATTTTAAAGAAAACAATCAGACTGACAAAACGACTAAAACAAGTAAATGGAAGCACACTGGGGAGTCCTAGGGACAACGAAAAGAAAATTCGAGTCAATAATTTTTGGTGCCATTCTAACATTGCTTATTGATAATCAAGGATAAGCAAAAATGATGCTTCCCAATTTACTGATTCTTGTAAAAATAGTTTAATACTTAAAACTTTACTAGTTCAAAGTTGGCATGAAATACACCTTGGATAAATAGGAAGAAAAGAGATTTCTAAGAACTCTTAATGTGAAAGTTCTTGACTTTATGGACTCAGTGGCAGCCATGTAGACAGGAGCTTTATCATGACATGCGCCGTATGCTTTTTATGAGCTACATTTCATCCATCATCAGGATACTAGAAATGATCTGTTACAGCTATTTTATTCTTCCTCACTGCGGACGTCCGTGCTGAGAGGGATCGGGATGTCCTGAGGGCTGGCGCCATGGTAACGTAGCTCATAAAAAGCATACGACTCGTGTCATGATAAAGCTCCTGTCTTCAAAAGCCTTGTTTTTCGGTCTGCACAAAACATTACATCTAAGTCACACACAGAAACATTAATACTTATTGTCAGGGCCTTATAGAAAACGGAATCATAAGATCCATAACTGACCCTTTTAAATTTGTTGTGTTATAACTCCAAGTGCCCATAGGATTTACGCTCTTGATATCAGGACTGTGATACAACCGAGAAAATATTGACGATAAGTGCCTAAAGAGTCTACCATATCCTTCTGTTTATGTAAATTTCATTTTCCCAATACCACACCTGCTTCTCCCAGCAATTAAGAGATTTTACATATTGTGAAAGTATAGTAATTTTGTGATCTTGTCTATTAGATGTCGAGAAAATACTTCTAGCTGAGATGGCCGAGTACTCTCTTCACAAACATGTTGAAAATCTATTTTACTTTGTAAAGAGGCCGCAAAAATAACGAAACTCCAAAGAATAAGAGCTTACGACAAAACCTCCAGCTACATGGAATTCAATTACCTCGAAATTGAATTAACTTAAAAAACACTACATGTACTAATAAAAACGTTAGGTTAGGGGCCATTCAAAAATTACGAACCCATTACCTTCATGTAACAAATAATCACTCAATCTACTGTTCTAATGTGAGAGAATGATATCACAGGA
>JANTCA010014255.1:8743-20406 GCA_024741275.1 Chironex yamaguchii | reverse complement strand
ATCGAATATCTTAATGCAACCCGTTTCTGATACCGTGATATCAAATCCACAAGAAAACAAGATAGCTCTATATATAATGCCTATATCATAGCTCTATATAAATGCCAAAGTAATTCTGATTGACTGGCTCCCAACCAAGACACACATGATGTCAATAAATCGAATATCTTAATGCAACCCGTTTCTGATACCGTGATATCAAATCCACAAGAAAACAAGATAGCTCTATATATAACTATAAAAATACATAACAAAATTTAAACTATACCTCAACATAAGATTCATCAACGTCAAATTGATAATAATAAATCCCATTTGTAACTTATTAATTTGGTATTCATGTGAACAAAGACTCACACATACCTTACACGGTATCAAAATAAGGTGAAATACATAATCGTATAGCATTAAGTTTACTTCACTGTCTACAAACTATGGTTATCCATCCCAAAATGATACAACGTCTGTGCTACCTACCACCCTCCTGCTTCTCTAATCACCCTTTAATACCTTAAATAGCTTACATAACATTTTGGATTCAGTAACCTACTTATCGTAAGTGACAAGTCACTGACTCGTCCAAATGGTGACATTCAACGACTCCGAAAACGTTTTGGTACTCGAACAGTTTAAAAGCGCTTCAGAACGTACCGATCTACCCTTCTCAAGAGGACTTGCACCCATTAATGACCTCTATCACCTTGCGATAAGCAGCCGTACTTGGCAAAGAAATCATCCCACCTAATGACCCAACTCACCGTGCATACAATAAATGTTCCAAGCTATTTGACCAATCTGTTTCAACTTAATTTGCTTGCTTTTGCCCTACATAGCAACCTGTCTCACAAGGGCGCTGAGATGTCCTCATCTGCAGCACGCATCCCCAGCATCTATGTCGGCCAATGCAAAATCGGTTGCCTCTACACGTTCCGATCCAAGTCTGAACTTGCATTTCAGCTACTTTGAAACTGACAAGCCTCCTATGTCATAGTCATTTAATACTGGAGTAATCACGGGAAACTACTACGAGGATCGTGCTTCTTTGAGCAGCCTACAGTTATTCACTAACTCTTGTAAAGGTATATCCTTTCAGGTAAAAGTAAAACGAAATCAACCTGCTTGTTCATACATCAAGTAACATCCAACATCTACATGTATGTTTCGAATGACAAAGTGCAGGCAGTAGTTTACTACTGCTACACTACGGCAAACACATATAACAAAAAAATCATTAGAAGGGAGGAATTCATCTCGAAAGAGCCTACTACCAAGTAGTATGTACATTCGTCATGAGTAGCATTAATGCATAGCTGCTCACAAATTCCTTACTTCAAATCTCGCAACCCAATGCCTTGCTCTCATTGTGGGTTAGTTTGTGTTTCTTTAGATAAGTTGCTGACAGAAATCTCTTTGAACATATGTTGCAAGGATACGGTTTGCTTGAATCATCAATATGTCTATATTTATGTTTCGTCAATTTTCTCGATTGATCAAAACGCTCTCCACATACTTTACATTCATAATATTCCCGGCAATAACCAAGATGTCTGCTTAGTCTACCCTCCGTTAGGAATTTCCTCCCACATATTAGACAAAGATGATCTTCTTTATATGCATCATCATTCCCCTTGTGTACAGTACCAGATTCATGAGCATCAACTGTGAGATCTGAAATGCTGGATTCGGCGGTCGCACTAAAATCGTCATCAGGATGATCAGAATCATCACTCACTTCAACTGTTTGCACCTCTCTAGCATTACTTCTGTGATTACTTCGTGCATATATCCTGGAGTCATTTATATTAATCTTATCAAATTCATCACTGCCGTCTTGTCCTAAAGTCTTAGTCACTGACATGGAGCCTGATGTGTTGGCTTTAACTATTGATACATCAGAATTATCGCCATTGTCAGAAGAATGCTTGGTACCCAGCGAGGAATCTTCGCTTCCTTGTTTGCTCCAGTGGGCTGACAGTATATGTTTGTCCAAAAACATCTGGTTGACAAAGACCAGATCGCACTGCGAGCATCTGCGATTTCCATCCACCTTATTTCCAGAATCAACCGGGCAGGCAATAGTATCAATACCTTCAGTGGTAGTGGGTGACCTTGGTAGGGCTGACGATTCCTGCTTTGATTGTTCATTAGGGGGGTCAAAGGAAAGAGAACGTCTCGATGATACCTCCACTGTGTGCGTCCTTGCATGCTTCCGAAAGGATGATGGCGTTGCAAAACCCTTGTCGCAAATTGAACAAATATGTAACTTATGACGAAAATGAAGTCGTCGATGGTGACGTAAACTGGACTTGCTACTCAAAGCTTTGTGACAAATCTCGCACGAGTGGATGTCACCGGACGTATGACCCTCCATATGTCTGTCAAATAAATCGGCGGACAGGAAAAATCGACGACAGATATTACAAAATGGCTTTTCTCTGTGCAAGACCAAGTGCTTGCGCATATTTTTGCTGGAGATAAAAATTCGGTGACATATCCAACATGTTCGCCTACGTTTCTCGGCATCCTCTTGTCTTTCTCCATTAGCAACCGTGGTTAGCAACGCATCTCTAAGCTCGGGTCCATGAACATCCATATGCTGTTCTAGAAGTTCTGCGGTCAAAAAAAATCTACAGCACAGTTTACAAAAAGGTTTTTCCCGATGTAGTACTAAATGGTTTCTTAAGTACTTCCGAGCCTTGAACACCTTGTGACATATATGACAGGTTCTTTTTCGTACTTCCTCACAAACTTTCTCGCTGACTGCATTCGACTGTTTAACTGCGCAAGGACTTGACTCAGAATGCTCTCTACCTGTTTGCACAGAAGATTCAGACGGGCTTCTGCTTGGATGCGTCGAAGATTCCAATGTTCTACTTCTAGTTTTAACAGGCGATCCTGAGCACTGTTTAGCCCCGATACGAAGGGAGTCAGAAGGCGTTCCAGCCACGACAGCAGACGATGTAGACGGCCTTCTAGCCAAGATAGTAGACGATATGGACAGCCTTCTAGTCGCGTGGGTACATACGTCAGAAGGACTTTTAGTCATGTGGGTGGCAATATGTTGTTTTAAGTGCAAGGAATTGATAAACTTTTTCGTGCAAAATGGACACGGATTCTGGTTACTCCGATTATGTAGTAACTTGTGCCGTATTAGGTTCCTTGAGCTGCTATATCGCTTACCACATAAATTGCAAACTCGTTTGCCTGTATGCGAATCGACAGTTTCATCACTGCCATGTTTTGTCTTCTCTGTAGGATGTATCATTTTCAGATGCTCCTCTAGGTTGGACAGTAGGGGAAACGTCTGTGAACATTTTGGACAAGAGTGACTCTTGGTTGATAGCTTATGAAGCCTTTTATGCCTTTGCAAACTGTCTTGGTTACTATATGACTTCTTGCAGACATCACACACATAGTCACTAGGGTATTGGTGCCCTAAAGCGTGCTTTTTTAACTCAAACGAAGTCACGAATTCTTTAGAGCAATGGCTACACGGATACGACTTCTGTGTAGTATGCAGATATCTATGACGATGCAAACTTTTCTCTGAGGCAAATACCTTACCACAGCTTTCACAATAAATGTCTTTTTTAGTCTGGTGCGACTCAACGTGAGCCTCGAATTCAGACAGAGAAACAAAGCTTCTTTGGCAGGCTTTACAATCATAAGGTCTCTTGTTGCTGTGGATGAGCATATGACCATTGAGATCAGACTTTGATGAGAAATCTTTATGACATACCTCACAGCTGTATGACGATGTATCCGACGTAGGATAATACGGACATGCATGCTTTTTTAATGAAGACGGAACTGAAAACACTTTCCAGCAGTATCTACAAGTGTACCTGCCTTTATCTCTGTGCATTTTCCGATGTCGAAGGTAATTCTTATACGATGCTAAAACACGATCACAGATAAAACACTTGTATCGCTTTTGACCGTGATCTAAAATATCAAAAATAAATAAAGCAAAAAAAGCTATCAAAGTCCGGCATAAAATGACATTTCCAGCTTCCAACATGCTTCGTGAATAGGCAAAGTGTCAAAATCAAATAGCTTCAGTTCAAAGACCGTGACTTATGGTATTGTACAACAAATCTATCACAAAATACCAACAGTAAGCAGTGCTGTCATATGTACGGAAGTCCGCCTACTTTGAGGATTTTCAGACGTTTTTAGGTTGTAGGTAAATCACGAAAAGTTGGTAGTTTTCTTGAAATTGTAGGCATTTTGATTTTGATTTGAATTTTGTTTCCTTTTCACTTTATTCTAACTACTGTATAGTTAATCTCAGTCAATTATTTTCGTCTAGGTTTATATAAGAATACTAGTATGTTTTCTCTGACAAGTGAAGAAGACCCTTGAATAAACAGTAGCTATGTTGAATTGAAGAAACCCAGAGCTTTAACATTAAAGATCAGGAAGATGATTATCTTGCATTATCTAAGATATTCCTTTCTTGAACAATCTTTTTGTGGTACAAAACTCGAAAACCGCCTTGAAAATTTGCGACATTGCGCTAAAATCATACTTAAAAGCTTTTTTCGTTTGACACTCTTCAGAGTATGAAACATCAGAACGGAAAGTATATCTATATGGCAGCCTATTTATACGAAACATGTAGCAAAACCAGCCAATCCTATACAAGAAAGGAAACAAAGAAAGAGAAAATGAAGACACAAAACATTATTGGAAGAGTCCAACTGAAAAAAACGAACTCTTTCCGCCTACAGACTAATGGTTTTCTTGTTTTATTGTAGACAGTCACCAGACAGTCTAGTTGTGCCACATGTTTCGTATAAATAGGTTGCCATATACATCTACTTTCCTTTCTGAAGTTTCATACTCTGAAGAGTGTCAGACGAAAAAAACTTTTAAGTATGTTTTTAGCGCAATGTCGCAAATTTTCAAGTACTAGTTTTCTACTGGTTTACTCTGAAGAGTGCTTTTAAGTAAGAAGAAAGTGTTAATGTATGTTTTTAGTGCAATGTCGCAAATTTTCAAGGTGATATTTCTTTCTATGGTCTATAAATAATCATTTAGAAACTTAAGATATTTTATATATCATTACCAAGACCAAATAGAGCCCTTCCTAATTTTACCATTGTTGATAAATTTTAGATCTTTTTTCTATTAGGTGGAGCTTTCTATACAACGCAGTGCAGCAGACAGAAAGCAGATATCCAGAGACCTTTTTCTAATCCGTGAAAAATAGCTGCCCCTCCAAATAATGGACTACAGACCAGCCTAAGCATACTTTAGCCGATGCATACAGTTCAACAAGTACTCATGTCACGAATCAAAATCACATACAAAAGTGGAGGCTACTGCTCTAATTCTATATCTAAATATAAGTTAAAAGCACCCTATAGACGTTTTTGAACATACCTGCTGTTTCATTTTCATTTGTAACCTGAGTACTGACATCCTGTCCATTGCCAACTGTCTATAAAATCAAATCCAAAGTAACAAAAATATAATAGAATTCTTTGGATGCAATGTCATTAGCTATGGCGTCCTTCAAATCTCAGGAGTAGGACATACGCAGACAATGCTCTTGCTGCAGTAAACTCTTCATAATAGCCTTGCCTGTACGGTGTAAAGTTAACCAGATCCACTTTGGTTTTTCAAACCATGCAAAGTTATGGATGATGTGACACTAGAGGATTTCAAGATGCGGAGTGTAGCAGCTATCATGTCATTTTTAGCTGTATTAGCACAGTCTTTATTATTTGCAAGTGCTGTATTAAATAATACTATGAAAATTATTGTAATCAGAATAGGGATCAATTTCAGTTACACAGCAGTGGCTTGCTCATACAGTGACAAAAAGTAAACTTTATTAATTTGACATTCTTACAAGCTACAAACTAGGATAACAGAGAAAGGAAAATTTCATTGAAAGTGGGTGCCTACACACCAAGACAAGGTGGATTCGAAAGCAAAAAACAATGAGGTTCAAAAGTGAAAAGTATTGGAGGGGGTAGTGGTACAAGTTCCCATGGTTTAGGTGGGTAATGTGACCAATGCTCCCAGATAACTCTTACAGATACCAAATAGAAAATTTTAAGTTTGCGTTTAGTTCTTACAGAATAAAGATTTAGCTGCATGCTAATTCTTGTCACTCAGTGTTCTATCTGTTTTATATCTTTAGAGTATTTGTAGCATGTGAAGAAGGTATTGGTGTGTACCTGGAAGCTGACCACCAAGAAAGAATATTATTTCAGGAGTATAAAGGTAAACTGCAATTGGAAAATGAATGCATTCCTGACCGGTTCACCCTTAAAGATAGGTGGATACCTGATGTGAGCAAGACGATGGAAGGCAATAAGACATGGCAGTGTACATAACAAGTACAAATGCTCAGTTGACTTAGGAACCAGCCACATAAAGGAATATAAAAGAGGGCAAACCATATAGATACTTCACAGGTAACTTTGTAAAGGAGATATTCTATCATAATGTTAATGAAAATCCTCAGCATTTTATTTTAAAGTGTAAAGTTATACCTAGTCAAAGAGTAACTGGCAGGCCCCATAAGACATGGGTTATTGTGGAAAAAAGGAAAATTTTAACAGCATACTGCACATGTACTGCAGGCCTCTATGGTATCTGTAACCATGTTTGTGGACTGCTGTTTCAAGAAGAGGCTACAGTCATGTACACAAACTTGTACGGGAAAATTTGCACAGTCGAATGTACCAAAAAACAAGAAATTAGATCAAATTCTTTGCCCATTCTCAGTGGTCATAATAACGAAAGCAAATTATCGCAAAAGGTCTCTTAATCCAGAGAACAAATGCGAGAAGTCTCTAAAAGTTAAACTGCAGTTCACTCCATTGTCAAATGAACACCAACCCGAAGTTAAAGAACACAGGAAGTATGACAAGAGCCTTATAAATTCATTAAGGATGACTATCCTCAAGCTCATTCTTAGAACTAATTGAAGGAAGAAAGTTCTTGTCACATTTGCAAATCAAAATGCGTTACACTCTGGTAGAATTGCGTAGGGAGTTTGTTGCTGATTGCCAATCTCATATTGCAAATTCTGATGAAGTAAGTGAGTTTGTTAAGTTCTTACCTGAGTACTTTACAGACGAAAGACAAGATTTAGTACATAAATTGACATTTGCGCAACGTGACAATAATGAGTGATACTTGCAAAGGGAAAGTAGAATTACTGGGAGTATATTTAGAGGGGTATATGTTAAAGCTAAAGCCTTACAAATCCGACCAGACCAGGATGTCAAATCACTTATATCAACAATAATAGGGCAATGTCTTCATATCTTTCAGTTGCTAAGAGGTCTCACAACCAACTGATATCACCAGCGAGTGGCCTTCTGTTACAAAGAAAAAAACGATATGTTGCAGCATCAACTGATCTGGATATTGAATGCATGTGTTGTGGAAGATGACATGTGCAGATCAAATACTCATATTAGATCAGAGATGACTACCCTTGTAGTAGCAACCCGTTATATCTTGAAAATGTCTATGGCAAGCCCTCTTTAAGGATAAACACTGACTATTACTTTCAGGTTCAGGGTCAAATTGGGGTTACTGGAAGGTATCCAATGAACTTAAAATTGAACTTAAAAGGCACAGGGCTCAAGCACAATAAATATACGAAGTATTTATGCAAGCCTCCTGTTTCCTCGTCAATGACAAAGCAAACAGGGCATGGGGAAACATGTACTCACTCTACTGCTACTAAAATGATCTAAAGTGACTTTTTTGTCTTGAGTACATGCGGACTAAAACCAGATCATTTTGTTCCAAAACAAAACAAAAGTAAGTAATTTTACAAGCATTGTACAGAAAAAGATGCTTTGTCAATAAATGTATGGCCTATTTGACAATTTCAGCTCAAAAACAAGAGGTAAATTCAGAAACCAAAAGAAAGCAACAACTCATAAGAATGAAAGCACTCACTGTAAATAAATTTGAAAAGTATAACGTTTGCTTAATATAAGAGGGGATGCTAACTAAATTTTAGGTTAAATTTTAGATAACCAAGACCATATTAAGGCCTCCCATTTAAGCCACTAAGTTATTTAAATGTTAGGATAATATTTACACTTTACTTTTGCACAAATATAACACCTCACAAGGGATATGTAGCTAAAGCAGAGTTCCAGAGTTCTATTCAGATGTCAAGCACTTTACATCCTGTTGATCTTCCTCCCACATACACGTTTAATAGTTTTCAAAAAGGTTCTCAGCCCGAAACTATTAACTGCTCCCCCTTTCTACTCAGCACTTGAAAGCAAAAATGTAAGGAAAACGTCCTGAAATTTCACATCACACTCACAATTTGGGTTGCCATGCAACCAGTTGTGTTTAGGTTACAGGTCCTTTGAACCATTTTGAGCATCCTGTTACTGCACAAAAACATAAGAGGCCTGGACTTTCAGGAGTTAACATGGGTAAAATCATAAATGACAAAAACCCTTCTTATACACAATCATAACTGAGAAAACGTTGTTTATTTGAAATTTTGGTAGTTGGATCTGTTGTCAAGCACTAGTCAAATGGTCAAGGTGCAATGGTGTATTACAAAAGTGTGAATTATGCAAATGTGTGCTACACTGTTTCATATTGCTTTTACACAACAAATGCCACTATACTTCACTTCAAAAGTTCACATTAAAACACCAACTCACCACAATCATAGTTTCGGCATCTTCACCTTTTTCTTGCAAGCACTGATTACTCTGGCTGCCAAAACAGTTATTGGTGTATCTTTCCAAATTTGTAAATAGGGAACCATTCAAATAACCACTGTCACCTGTATTATTATTCCTGTCTTCCTCGTCAGACTCATTCATTACAGACTCAACTTGGTTTTCTGCTACATCCAGTTCTTCGGTCATAACTTGGCTCAAAGCATCAAATATTCCTGTTGGTGTCACCTCACTGTCAGGCAACAAATCATCTCTCTGTGATGTTCTCTGTGTAATGTTTGCAGAACTATCTTGGTCACCTCTAGGACTTGGCTCACATGCAAGTCCAGTTTGTTTTAGTTTTCGCTGGATCCGAATTAAACCTTTAATCATTAATGTACCAAAATCGGTGCAGTCCTCAATAATTATGCCATTCAATATCTTTTCATGACTAATAGGCAAACCACAATTGGATTCATCATCCAGTAATGATGCACAATTATTTTCCTCCAGCATCTTCAGTACATAGGAGGAGAGAGAACTCAGTGTGGACAACTGTTCCTTTAACACCTGAAATTTATCAGGCACCATGGTGAAACCTTGGGATCTAGGAATGATATTGCAAATATAAATAACCATATATTCTATTGGAATATAAAACAAACATACAGCAATTGAAAATCCTAGTCTTTGTCAACACAGCTGGAACCATGGATTGTTGACCTGTATCATGTCACAATCTGTAAGCTTTTACTGGGGCTCAGATAAACGTGTATCATCGTCATATACTACAAAACATAAAAACACTACCATTTCAAATATGCAATGACCAATGTAACAGCATAACTGTGTCTTGACATCCCAGGCATATCTGATTTCAAACACATAGTCAAT
This sequence comes from Chironex yamaguchii, assembly GCA_024741275.1. Classification (NCBI taxonomy): domain Eukaryota; kingdom Metazoa; phylum Cnidaria; class Cubozoa; order Chirodropida; family Chirodropidae; genus Chironex; species Chironex yamaguchii. The sequence goes on along the minus strand of JANTCA010014255.1, from coordinate 10,846 downwards.
GAAGTCTTTGGTCACTTTATACTACATAGACATACCTTTCACGGAAAAATGTGCACCTCAACTTCCTTAATATTTGGTATAAACATTGCTCTGCACATATTTTTCTCATTTAGTTGGCTCATTTTGATTACACAAGTATAAATAAGTGGCCTTTCCCTTATCCCAGAGACTCTATTTTCATCAAATGCTGGATATAAGCAATATATTGTTGAAAGAGTATCATAATCAGAACAAAAGTCAAACTTATCTGGTCAAATAAAAAAGAAATTATGACACTGTGCTTTGTAGGTCAAAAATTTGCAGGTCAAGATGGGCAGCGAATGAAATTCTGTTTAAGATTTCTTATTCCAAAATTGTGCAAAAAACAAAAATGAAACCTGTGTTGTTGACTGTTATAAACTGACAAATCAACAACCTAATTACTGCAGTGCTATATGACTACTGTAAGGAAAGGTCAGTTAATTATATAGACAATAATCGGATGTTGGTTCCATGTCCTTCAAGTGTCTCGAAAATAATAGACACGCTTATTTGTCAATTTCACTTTATCAATGTAATGTCTTAAATCTTTGCTTTCTGTAAAATAAATTTCCAACAACAACTGTAAAGCTACACAGTATTCTTTTATATAAAACTGAATCAACTTTTGCTAAGCTTTAATTGCAAATTGAAAAAAATTATCAAACTTAAAATGTGTTGCTTTAAGTTTTGACCATTTATTGGCAAGCTTTTCAACATCTATCCTGTCTGCTACATCATTTTCACAAGCAATGATCATCAGGCTGTCTAGCCGACTTTTGACCTCAAATTCATCTCCAGCAGCTTTAATCTCGAAATTGAACACTCATTACTTGCTACAGGTACTGGTACAGTAAAGGCAAGTTGGTAAGCTTTTGCAGGATGGGGACTGCCAAGAAAGCTTTTTACTGAATTAAAACACAATTTACCGGATGACACAAAAATATTAGGGGGTGTCACACCCCCACATCCCCCCTCATGAGCTTGCTTGCTTCATACTCTTGCATCCACTTTAATTGAGACTCCACCTGAAATCTTGCCATACATAAAGCTGAACACATTCACTGTGACCTTCCACTGTCCAAGGTACTATACTGATCCTTATGCCTTGAATGTCAGACAAGGGAAGGTATTGCCAATTGGTGCATGGTCTTCCTTAGGCTCTACCAGCTAGCTGCGGCAGGATCAAAGGAGGAGAAAGCCTTCATGGCATCTGATGATTGGGCATGGCCTAAACCACCAGACATGGTGCTCAGATGGTAAAAGGAGTTACTGCATGGTCATAGCTGGGTCATTGTCTTCTTCAAAAGAATAGCAAAGATATAAATATCGTATTTTATTTTTATCTTCTAGTGGAATCCATGGAGCAGCAATCCATAGAACAATGAAAATACTGTTAACAATCAAACAATTATGGATTGACAACTCTAACAGGTCTGACAGGTTTTCCAAGTTCTTTGGCATACAGGTAATTTTCTTTTTCAAACAGGTGGTAAAGCTATCAAGTTTATATTTCATTGGTCCCATACTAGTCCAACCACACTACATGTTCGTGGTTCAGGTCTTCCTGGTTGTCCGCTGTTATTTTGATATGATTTTACACATACTTATTGTATGCAACACTCGTGTTATAGTATGATTCAAGCCCATCATCTTTGGCACAACACCATAAATACCTTGTATTTACATTTAATAACCAATACCTGTCTTCTGTTTGAAAGCTAATTAAGATCATTTGCAATGCCAAGATAAAGCTGCCTCTGCATCATCCAACATCAATAATCACCCGAGACTTCCAGGGAATCACAAAAAGGAAGAATATAACACAGCAATAGCAAATAATATAAGTAACTGATATTGAAAATGACATACAAGTTTGGGCAACTGCAATGGATTTGGGTGTGTGGCTTCAATCATTTCACTACTATGTACAGCAAACAGCATCAGGAACAAATCAGTAGATCGAGCTCTTTGATACAACACAGGGCAACTGTGGGTCAATATAAGCAACTGATATTGAAAATGACATACAAGTTTGGGCAACTGCAATGGATTTGGGTGTGTGGCTTCAATCATTTCACTACT
>JANTCA010014244.1:0-26044 GCA_024741275.1 Chironex yamaguchii | reverse complement strand
TAATGCGGCTCTGACTGATTAGGGATAATCTCTTTTATTAATGTTATACTTCAGGTTTTACAGCATGCGCTTTTAAGTAACGTTTGCTAAGTGCCTTTTGAAAAGGGAACCTAATTCTTACTTGAAATAGGAATTGCATGGAACCTCCTTGGTAAATATAGCTGTCACTGTGATTGTGCTAGTACTTTAAGGTTTTTTGTGTTTGAAAAGCAGGTGACGGTTGATCAAAGTTAATGTATTCTACAAGATAACCGAAAAAATACAAGTTAATTAGGAAACGTATTATTTGAAATGTCGAAGACTTTAAGATCTTAGGATCAGAAAGTTTGTAATTTATGCCAATTCCTGCGTGTTATTAGTATGTTGGTTATCTGTTTCAGTGTTGCGTGACCTAAAGATCGAAGCGGTTTCTTAAATAGGGGTTTAGAGGTCCGATTGTGTTTAAGAGAAGTTACCATGTTTAAAATTGCCCATGGTGTTGCTAAAGTAGTTATTTGGTCGTTTTTGAGATAGTATGATACATGCTTCGGCCAGGGGGTGTAAAGTGATATGGGGTATTCAAAGTTTAAGTGATATGGGGTATTCAAAAGTTTCAGTGATATGGGATATTCAAAAGTTTAAGTGATATGGGGTATTCAAAAATTTCAGTGATATGGGTATTCAAAAGTTTTAGCTATATGGGGTATTCAGTAGTTGCAGTAATATGGGGTATTCAGTAGCTGCAGTGGTGGGGAAGTATGCCATTTGATAGAACAAGAATAGATGTAAGATTGGGGGAAAGGGAGTCAGGGAGGGTGCCAAGTCAAGGCAAGAGGTTTTAGTTTGATCAGAATGAGCGTTTTTCTTGTTTTTTAGTGGAGCACTGACTCGGTGTAGGTCCCAAGGAACATTGTCAGCGATTCTCAGTCAGGTTGCTTTCATGTGATCATTTTGTGTGATTGTATGGTGGAGACTCGGGAGAAGTGGAAGCATGTTCAGTCCTAGAATCACGCAGCATATTAGATATTGTTTGCCAATCAGGTTGCCGTTTGTTGAGTTTATTGATGGTATAGAAAGCTTAATTTTGCTCTTTTTCTTAACCAGGACACATTCATTTGACTGATTTTAATATCGCAACATACCTAAAGAAAGGAACTTTAGCGACATCTTTGTCGGGGACAAAGCCATACATGGGTAAGTTTGCTTTAAGCCATTTTGGTGTCGTTCGGTGTCGGACATCGATATTATTCGCAATATGGCCTTTATTTTGACCTTTAAAATTGCTTTTGCGCGCCTTTGGTGACAAGACTAAACGTTATTGACTTGCATATTCAAATGTCGCTACATTAAATCTATGGTAAAGGTAATTATTTGAAGAAGATTTCTGATGGTGGTATGGTGTAGATTCACACCTTGTAGTTGTGAATTGTACTTCAGAGCAACAAATTTCATCTTTTCTTTCGAGGACTACTAGCAAGATAACTGTAGATGCACTACAATTTTGCTTAAAAGATAGGTTTTTCTGTCTCCCATTTTAGCACCTGAGATATTTGCGTCTGCCTGTGGTCGATGCCGAGGGTATGGTTTTGGTGTTGACTGGTGGAGTTTAGGAGTCACAGTTTGTGAAATGACACGAGGCAAAGTAAGCTATTGATTTATTTATTGATTGATTCATTTATGTATATATATATAGAATATATATATATATTCTATTATGGCCCTCCAGACGTATTTGCAGGGACACCGCTCTTTGCCACACCTGGCACTGGTCTGTCGGCATTGTCCATTAAGCGGCCTGTCAAAGGGCTTTCAATGAGCTCGGGTACCTTACTACCAGTGGGAAAATAGCAACTTTTCGAACACGTACCCTCACTGAGATCAACAACAAGATTATAGAAACATGAAAGCAAACACCAGTTGGTGGAACCATCAAAGGCCAGTTGAGCGAAAATTACTTTTATTCAATGCGCTATCCAAAAGACAAAGCTAGTTTATCCATATCTAAGCTTCGATTTTAGTCAATAGCCAAGGAAAACATGTGACAGGCAAAATGATCTACTCCGTAACGCATTTTTATTCGTGAATTCAAGGGAAGTTGCTAACCAAAACTCAATAGCTCTGTTCTACTCAGGAGGAAGACTAATTGCTACTGATCATCAATCTATTTTATTTAACTTGGAAAAACACCTTAACGAACGGAGAACGTGACGGTATGAGAAGAAGACCGAGGAATATCTGGGCACGTAATCTGAAAGCGTGGAAGAAAGGTGTTGAGGATTGGAGTAGAGAAGGGGAAGAACAAGAACTTTTGAGGAAAAAAGAATTTGAAGAATTACAAGTGCCGAGATATTCAGACATATCACAGCAATAACCCAGTCTAACTTTCAAGATTCCTAACCAAGATACGAATGTTTGGCAATATTTAGCGCTAAGTGCGTCGTTTGCTCTTCTTTCTTGTTACGCTTCATTAAACAAATATTTCATTGCATTGCAGACAAGTGGTTATACGTTGATTGTGCCTCGATGGTTATATATTGCTTTGTGTTTATTTTTACGATTTAGAGGCCTTTTAATGTGTGCCCTGAGATGTCAGCGGATGAGATATACAAGACCTTTATGGCAGACTTAGTTCTAGAGTTGCCAAGTTCATTATCAGACAATTTTGTAAGTCTCATGAAGAGGATTCTACATCCGGACCCGAACAGACGTCTGTCTGGATTACCCGATATTCAGAAGCACCCATTCATGGCGAAAACAAATTTTGAAGTCGTCTCCAGAAAGAAAATACCCATGATGTTTATACCGTCTGTAAGTACCCATTGTAAGTTATGAAGCGCTTTTGTTCAGTCGCAGTAATATTCCAGGATTCGGAACACTCACTCCCTGATATAATGGCTGGCTACTCGCTATCGAGGATACCTGCCTATTCATGTGGCTAGCAACCGTGATTCTTGGACGCCTGCAAAGGCAAATTGTCATTGTCATTTCTCGTCAGAGCATCAGTGCCTTTGTTTGACATTTCACTGTACCATCCCGGTCAGGTCTCTAGCTAGGGTCTAGGTCAGGGGATCAACAACCTTCGCCATGGATGCGTGGTAGCGCGTGAAGGGTGGACTCTTAGGAACAAAGTGTTTTGTAGTGAAATTATACCAACTTAGGATTGTCGTAGCCTCCTAAAGCCTCGTGATGCTAAATGTGCAGCAGGTGGAACCCCCCAGCCTTTTGGGGGTTTCTTTGGGGTTTTTTGGTATGACAAATAATTGAAAATCGTCAGACATTTGGAAGAACACTGTAGTTCTTGCTGGTTGTTTGAGCATATTTTTCACAATCCTTGAATGGTAAAAGTTGGTAAAATATAGTACGGTATTCAGTATTACTTACTATTTCGAGCACATCGGTATTAATAATTAATACCCCATGCCTATGTTGCAGCAAATACGTTTGTCTCCGGCGGAAGATTATTGCCCAATAAAGGCACTCGTGACCAATTGCAAAATCTTGAAGATAACACACAAACGCGTAGTTGATTAAATTGACAAGACATTATTTATAGCATCACCATCGTGATGGACATCAAGTTCCACTCTTTATAGATTCCGATGGCGGAGGTGGGAAGCATTTCTCCCATGCTCTTCCAGGCAATTTTTTCGGCTTGAGACCCTGGCAAGAATCTTACCCTGTTGTACAAGGAACGTTTGCAGGTGGATTTGACTTGAGGCGAGTGAACTCTTAACGTAACCAACTATGGTTGACAAAACGAGAAATGTGTATTTTTTTTCCGTATGCGGTACATTCGTCGACAGCGGTATAGATGTGGTAAAGGTCAGTTTCATGAGATATTTTTTTTAATTTAGAGGCAGCATTTAAACTGTGACCCAACATACGAGTTGGAAGAGATGATAATCGAATCAAGACCATTACACAAGAAAAAGAAGAAGAAAAACGCAAAATTGGTAAGACAAGATGTACTGTGTTCTTTTGAGATATAATATTTCTTGCTCAGTCTGTTTGCTTATCTGCTAACGAGCTGGCCGTCTTTGTATTGTCTTTTTCTCCGTTTATGGTACGGAATATCGGAACAGATTGTTAAGGCTCAAGTAACCAGTGGTGTCCAGCAACACACAGAGATTTTGTTCTGAGTAGACTTGAGTTGCCAGATGTTATGTACTCGAGTTACTAAAAAGTAAGGTGTATTTTTGTCTGCTTAGAGTAAATTGAACGAGATAATTAATAGCCTTTTACAAAAGAGAAGCTGAAGTTCACTGTGTAGGGGTCCTTCATTTTGAGAAAGGTGAAACCATGTTGCAACCTATTTCCTGTCGTTCTCCTTTACAGATTGTTTTAAACGAAACACATTTGAATATGGGTAGCTATATCCCTTGACTGTATTAACGGCAAGTTGGATTTTGCTTACTCTTGAAATGTCAGTAGTATTGTTCCAGATAGGTGTCGGTTATTGCTTACACACGGACAGTAACTTTTGTTGGTCTGCTTTTGTAGATGTTTTAATTCTTTTAGTACTTTGTTGGCCTGTCGGAACGAAATTGATATTTGTGGGGAGGGGGCTGGGAGCCAAGCAAGTTGAAATGGGGGTCCGGAAGAACAGAAATGTTTTTGAGACCACGCCCTTGAGATCGCCGTAAAATTGCCCCTGTTGTACAAATTGCACTACTTGATTGATTAACAAATGGTGGTATTTAGATAGATATCTAATTAAAGAAGATCACTATTTACAAAATTTTGAAATTTGGATATATGTAATTTTGTAATTGACATAAGTCAATGCATTTTCATGCCGTCCACTAACGTTGCCTTTCAATCAAATGGACTGAAAAACGATCCCTTCATACTTGAGGATCGTTCATGGCACCCTTTTCTGCTTTCTTCGTGGAATTTGCATTAACAAGACATCTGTCTGTGTCTCTTTTTGTGCTACATCTATTTTCGTTCTCAAATCTCTGTTGACAAATTGTTAAAATCTACTTTCTACTATCTACTCTTCCAACAAATTAATTTTCAACGTCAATCAAGCTAGTATTGTCAACTTTCCTGTACATGAAGCACCAGTAGATGGTTAATTCTGCTATCTGTTGTCATTGACCCCAAGTACGTCTTCACTTGTTTCATGGCAGAAAAGGATCTCTCGCTGTACTTGCAGATATCACCACTGAAGATGGAGCAGACTTCTATGGCTGATTCTTGATTGCTTTCAGTAACATTTCTGCAGAACGACGTACTTTCTGAAATCTGGCTAATTTCCAAATGACTGGGCAAGGAATTTCAGATTCCGTGGCTGGTTTGGTTCTGTCAGTAATTTGGACTTTCTGTTAGAGCGCTGGCTGTATGTTTAGGCACAGAGGTTGATGGGGTGAGTACTTCTGTCTCAGTGGTCTGTCTCACTAACAACTCCTTGCTCAGACTTTTCTTCATCTTTACTTTACGCTCATTTCTTGCTTTCCTTATGAGCCATTTTGTTATTTTTGAATCTGCTAGTGTCTGTTGATCAGAAGCTCTTTTAGACAATGTGGTCCTTGAATCAAAATCCACAAAAATCCACAAATTTCGAAGAAAGGAAAGTACAATAACATATCGAAATGATGAGAACAGCTTTCAACTTTTGAACCGAAAGTGGTATTTTCAGAACCAGAACTGCGACGATAACACTCAGTTTAGAAGTATCGGAGTATTTTCGACAATTCATATCAGAAACGACAAATCCATTGTTAAGTTGAATGTTCAGTATGTTTACATTTCGAGGCAAACGCTTTGTTCCATCTTCACAACTCCTAAGAAATTACAGTACAAAAGGCGATTTTTAGAAAATTGCCCTGTTGAGTACCGGCCCATTCTCTATCGTAGGTATGTTGATAATACCTTCTGCTTGTTTTAAAAACATGAGCACGTAAAACAATTCCTCAATTTCATCAACTGCCAGCACCCCACTATCAAGTTTATGGTCGAGTTTGAAAACAATGACTAGATTCTTTTTCTTGATGTTATAGTCACGCATGATAATTTAGGTTTTTCCACCAGTCTGTATCGTAACAAAACCTACACTGGTCTTTATTCAGACTTTGATAGCCTAGCCCCTGATAAGTATAAAGCCAATCTTATCTTTGTTCTGATATTTAGAGCTTTTCACATTTGCTCTTCGTATCTTAACTTCCACCATGAAATTATTCAGATAAGTGATATTTTCTGTAAGAATCATTTTCCTAAGGCTTTGGTTGATCGCATTATCAGATCTTTCTTGGATAAAAAGTTTGAATCGAAGGACACTGCCGTAGGAAATAATGAAAATAATAACAACGCTTTTATATTCTGTATGCCTTATTTGGGTAATTACAGCTTACCAGTTAAAACCAAGTTAAATGGACTTGTAAAACGTTGCTACCCTGATGTTAACTTGAAGATTATTTTTCGCTCTAAATGTATTTTGTCCTATTTTCCCTTTAATACTATGTCTACACCTTTGCTTGTCTACTTTTTTATGCTCAAAGTGAGTCCCTCGGCGATTTCTGAACGCATCCAGAAAACAGGACAGAATGCATCTATTGAAAATGTTTCTATTCTTAATAAAGTTACTAACAGTTCTGATCTACTCATTTTTGAAAGCTTGCTCATCCATCGAGACCGCCCTGCGCTTAACAATCAATTGTCTCCTGTTCCCTTGATGCTCTTCTAAACTTTCCTCCGAATGGCTGGTCTTCCTTTTTGCTGCTTTTGACAACTTCTTATTTGTACTTCCTGCATTTGTATTGAATCTAGTTATGGATTTAATTTATTGGTAATTAGCATAATATCTTTTGTAACTCATTAGTATATAAAGCACCTTTTGCACGGTAATTTTTGGGGTTTCTCAAGATGGAGCAAAATGTTTGCTTCGAAATGTAAGCATACTGAACATTCAACTTAACAATGGATTTGTCTTAGTTTCTGATTTGTCTTGTCTCTAAAGTTATGAAATAATACTGAATTGTTGAGACAACTCCGGTACTTCTAAAATGAGTGTTATCGGCACAGTTCTGTTCTAAAATTCATCTTGAAACTTCGGTTTCCTGCCATTACACCGATTTCAAGTGGTACTTTAGTATAAGGTGAATCTGACAAGCAAGGGGATACTCTATATCCTTGTGAATGAGCTGTAAGGGTTTTGCATCCTTGGAGTGTAGTCAAAAAGGATGAATTATCAGGTGATCAATTAAGAATCAATACTACTGATAGTGCTATAAGGTTGATTTGCAAGTAGAGGAAGCGGATACATACTCCTTTTTTTATCTCTATTCATGCTGGTTAATGTTTCCTGATCAGTTCGAAGTGCAGTACACGTTCCCAAAACTGGGTCATTTGAATTATACGTCTATGAACTAGTAATAAATAATTTATAGGGATACCTGGTTTACCTAATAGTTATTCAGCTTTAGTGTTGCTCTTTGCAGCGTTTTTTTTTAAAAAAAATTAAGGAACAAAAGCAGCAAATAATAGAAGGACTGATGTTCCACGCCCTCGTCGGCCTGGTGCTTTGTATTAGCTGAGGAAATTATTTTCGGGACCTCTTCTGATCGTTCGTAACTGTATATTATTTCTTAACGTTCTTTATGCGACAGTGCAAAACAAGCTTGTATGGGGCACTCATCACTGTTATGGTTTATTTTTCCGTTGGTCTCAGGAAACCAGTTTGATTGTAACGTTTAAGCATCACCTTTAACCATTTCACCGACGTGTATATTTTCGTTGGCCTCTGGTTTGTTTGGAATGACACCGTAGACGTTCAAGATGAATTATACGTCTGATAAGCTATTAGCTTTTATGTTGATTTGATATGAGTTTTTATAATGGATTTGACAATGTTAAAGATATTAAAGTTCGGGTTTCTTTATGTGATCAGTCTGTGGTAAAGTGTGACCATTCAATAATCCCATTATTGATGATAGCAAAGGTTTTCTGACGCCTTTGTTAACTGATTCTGGTTATTAATCTTAACAGATTTAGAAAATGATGGGTTGTAACTTGGTACTTTTTGATGGACTTAACCATGTGCATCCACGAAAATCTCAGTATTTGATTTGCGCAAGTTAAGATTGATTGCAGCTTTAGTTCTCTGATAGACATCATTTATACTGTAATTGCCTTCGAAATAAACTACTTCTGGTGCTATTTCCATCAATATTTTATGTGTTCCGATGGCTCTCGTAAATCGTCATGGCGTACTGTTGGTCGATAGGGAGGGGGCAGATTCCCTACAGTTCTTTACAAGAATAGTTTTCTGTTGGGACTACAAAGGTTCACATCTTAAGTAATTTGTTCAATTAGTTTGCTGTCAATCAAGACTATGAAGAGAAAGAATACATCTCAATCCCATTAATTGAGAACACAAGAAAATAACTGGAAAGAGAATCTCTCTCATGAGATTGCCCTTTTCAAGTAATTTTCAAGTAACATATTGGTTCAAGTGACATACAAGGTATTTCTTTGTCTTTTTATAAAAACGTCCTCTTTCCCTTATTTCACGACGAATTTTAATATCAACCGAAGGATATTTAGTTAGGTTTTGCAATTTTTAACTGGCAAGTTTTTCGACAGCCTTGGATAATATCATTTTGAAGTATTTCCTCTGAGGATCCAAATAACTGGACGAGGCACGTACTTAAAGACAGAAAAAGCCTCCTTGAAAGAATACTTTAAACGAGCCAGGGCAGTTGTATGATATAAATAAACTTCCCTTGTGCTAATTACTTTTCTCTCCGCGTTTGCATAAAAATTATATACATTAGCATATCGCGATAAAATAAAGGGCACGAAAATTTGTCTCTTGCGCCAAACGTCAACATGGCGTAGAAGCGTTTTCCTGAAACCATGTTAATTAGCAACCTTGACTGACTTCTTTACATGAAAAATGCAGTGCTTTAAATGAGCTTCGACCTTTGAAACATATGTATTGCAACTTTTGCCACTGGCTTAGAATAATACACAGCATTGTCATTTCTGCATCGCATTTTGTGATGAGATACCACTCAATTTTAGCCCTGATTTCTATGTATATTATTGTCATCGAATTCCAATTCCAAATGCAGTATTCTTTCTTCAAATTCTTCTCACAGGCAACTGTAATACCAATATTTTCCAGCAAAACTTGTTTTTTTCATTTTTTATAAATTATGATGTCAGCAAAAGAGTTCGGAAACACCGCGAGAATTGAAAATACGTTTGGCATTGGACCAAAACTTGAAAAGCTGTAAATCTGTGTCACTTACGGCCTTTTAAGGCCAGTTTACACGATGATTTTTTTTCATGAGTCTGGCTCACGTGTCAAAGTTGAAAAATAATATGACTGCAATTTACCTTTTTGTTCTGGGAATATTGAAATCAAGTAAGCATTTGCTAGAAAAAAAGGAAATAGACTTTGGGTCAGGTTTGGGATGGTGTGTCCGAACAAGCGCGGCCCCAACCATTTGCTAAAAACGACAATCCTGGTTTGTAAATCGTCCAAATTTCTGGTTGTTAGATTGAGTAGATACTCAATAATACCTTGAGTGACTTTTTCACTTTTTACTATCATTTTCACTTTTTGCTATCATCTTTACTTTTTGCTATCATCTTTACTTTTTGCTATCATTTTCACTTTTACTACCGTTTTTACTTTTTACTATCATTTTCGCTTTTTACTGTCATTATTACTTTTAACTATCATTTTCACTTTTTACTGTCGTTTTTACTTTTTGCTATCATTTTCACTTTTTACTGTCGTTTTTACTTTTTGCTATCATTTTCACTTTTTACTGTCATTTTTACTTTTTGCTATCATTTTCACTTTTTACTGTCATTTTTACTTTTCGCTATCATTTTCACTTTTACTACCATCATTTTTACTTGTTGCTACCATTTTCACTTTTTACTATCATTTTCACTTTTACTACCATCATTTTCACTTTTTACTATCATTTTCACTTTTTACTATCATTTTCACTTTTACGATCATTTTGACTTTTAACTGTCATTTTCAATTTTTTTAATCATTTTTACATTTTGAGAAAACGTGCTATGAATGGTCTAGCAGAAAGCGTAGAAAGTGTACTGTACTTTCATTGCCAAATTTTTCCACGGAGGTTATTTTTGCCCTTTGTTTGCGTTAAACTAAATCAGACAAGTTGTCGCGTCTGTAACAAACACTAAGCAACTCTTTCTCTTTTGGTTCTTAAACCAAAGACTTAACAATGAACATCCATTGCACAGCACGCTTTACGAACACGGGTACAGCACAACTGCGTCAATAAGACAACACTTTTACATATATATAGTCTGCTTGTAACCTCGTTTTCACATTGGTCCTGCAATCATAATGTATAACTGAAAGATAGAGATGATTGGGTAAATTGGATATTTTAACAGTTTGTTTGGCCGTTCGTTCATTCGTCCGTCCGTCCGTTCGTTCATCCGTAGGTAAGTACATTAGCTTGTTTGACCACAGCATTCATTTACATGTTAGGACAGATTCCGGTGAAATTTCATGGATAGGTTGGGAATGACAGAAGGATCAGTCATTTGGCTTTTTGGTAACAATCTGATGCCTTTTTGAGAAGGATTTTGAAGATACCATGGACAGCTCTTAGACCTAAAGTTGAGATGTTGAGACAATTGGTAACAGAGAGGAAACTGATGATAACAATACGAGGACGTCAATTGGGATTTTTGAGACGTGTGGTGAGAAAGAGAGAAATGGAGACTGTTATTGAGTGAAATGATGGAAGAGAACTGAGCAAGGGGAAGACAGAGAGTGAAATATATGGATGGTGTGACAGGAGCAGCAGCTGGACATCAACGCTGTAACTAACGACTGATATAGATGTTTTTCCATGGTTGCTCAAGTCCAAGTGGATATGGCACGCCGTTAAGGTTAGGTAATTGATCCGGCATGAGATGTTTAAGTGTTAATCTCTGAAGCGCGTAGGTTACAACATGATTACAACATGAAGCATGATGGTCAAGTTTTTATATTCAGTGAAAATTGTATGGAGGTATTTTACCAAACTAATAGTCAAGCATTTCTTAACATCGTTTAAATGAGATTTCTACGTCTTTTGTTTAGACTACCGATTTCAAGCAAAAACGTAGATGTGGGCATCCAATATTTTGACTTTTTTTTAGTGGGGATAGTACTATACAAGGCTAACAAAAGCCTCTAAGTGTATGGACCAGAAGAGAGGTAAACAATGTAGATAGCAAGCAGAGAGAGAGGGAGAGAGAGAGAGAGAGAACTAACCTATAAGGAAGGAATTCACGTTTGACTTAAAAGCATCTAAGTTATAGGAAGAGGGAAAACAATCAGACATTAGCAAGTTCCACAGCTTAGCAGTTCGAGGAAAGAAACTGGTCTCATAGAAAGACTTCTTGAGACAGGGGACAACAACAGCATAAGGATGAATATGTTAGGAAAACTGGTGATCCAAGATGGAACAAACCGGGCTGGAACCAATGACAACAGCTCATTGGAACACTTCCCATGGTAATATCGGTAGAAAAAGCTAAGACTGGCCACATTTCGCCGTTGAGGTTGAGGTTGAAGGGTGGCGGCAAGGGTTGGGCCGACCAAGTTGCAGACACGCCTCTGGACCTGATCGAGCACCTCTAGATGGGATGTAGGAGCTCTCCCCAAATATGGCTACAGCACTCCATGCAGAACTTCGTTCTTCCACTTTTTTCGCGTTCACAAGGTTAAAACACATGACTATCTACCCTTCTAAGTTTCAGTGCCTGTAAATTTAAGTGCTATACGCAGTATTAACATTGAGGTATTACTAAATTTTTAGTTAGTTGTATTCCATGATTGACTACACTGAGTAGAGATAACAAGCGTTCCAAATGACCATGTTTTGACTTCGTTCTCGGTTGTTAGTTAGTCTTTAAAACAGCGGTTTAAGAAATTGGTGCCTACATTTCCTTCGAAACATTTCGTAAAACTGTCACTTCCATACTAGTTACGACGCTTGAAATACTAATTGAGTGGGTAGCTTTGGCTTAAATCATGGGTTGCCACACTCGTCAGACCGTGTGTTCTACGTTTTTCTGATTATAAAGCCGGATTTCATTTGTTTCTGTTTGCTTTCCTTATAAATTGACGTTTTCAAAGAAAACGCTTTCGAATAGGTGTAGCTATATCCCTTGACTACATCTCTTGCAATCTTGACTGCTATACTTACTATCCACTCTGAGAAACAAGTTCAAGAGTATATGAATGGTAGTATTGGATTACTGCCAAGGCGCGGAAGGCAGTTTAAGCTGAGTCTTGCTTTAGCTCGTTTATTCCTTTATAGTCATTGCAGATGTAGAAAGGAAACAGTTCCTAGATAGACTGAAGATTGATTAAGAAAGCATGAAAGGTATCTTTAAATTTAGAGAGTGCTTGTTGTTTAAGAACTTATTTCCTATTTTGTTGAGTCATCCAATTCAAGAGACCTGATATTCCGTGAATGACGTCATACCAAGGTTTGTGAGTTGTATGTGTTCCCTGTTGTTGCTCTAGACCTACGTATCTCTTAAATTTGCTCAACTCCTTGATCAGTTGAGCGCCAATCGGCCACTATCGACAGTAGGTCAAGAGACACATAATGGCCTTTCCATAATATATTTTTATTAAAAAGATTTGTCATTCCATCAAGATGATCTTATTGACAGTTAAGTTCATTTAAGGACAAATTTTCAATGACCTGCCAAAACACTTGTAAATTCATGACAAAACGAAATACAAGTTCTTTCTTTTTCAAAGCAATTTGTATGGACACGAAAAGTAGCTTCTGTACTTGTGTTTACATCAAAGTACAAAGTAAGTTAAAGATTTTATTAGATGTGCGTATACATGAACTGTAGTTTCAATATGCTATCGTCTTAGTGAGCAAGATATGTTAGAATTCTCATTTCACTAATTCTTGCATTCCCTTTTCTCACGGTGATATTTAGGAGACTATTAAACTGATTTATAGAACCAAACTTGCTTGATTGAAAAATATTGAAAGCACGCAATAGTAAACACGGACTTTGAGAATGTCCAATTTCATTCCAACCGTTTGCTTCGCTTTGCATTACCGATTCGTTGGTGTGACGTTAACACTCATTTAAATGGAAAAATGATGCCAACAGACATCGTTTGGGTGGGCAGTTGCTGGTTCATGCATGGGTTCAAGATGGAGCAATATGAGTGTTACTTCGAAGATTACATACCTCACCTCTGTAAGGATCGCAATAATAGTGGAGAGGTTCTGATTCCTTTAAAGCACAGACCTATTAGAGTTTACCATTTGCGCGTACATGTCGAAACCAATATCAAATATATTGCATTTAATTGAACCAATAGCTTGTTTCCAGGCTGTTTTGAAGGATTTTGTATTCCTTTGAAATAGCAGATTTCAACGTGTTATCAACTCAGGTGACGCTTGGGTGCATCAATGTCCGGTGATATTTCTTAAAATTCTGTGCTCACCCAGCCATATTTACTTGATATGTGTTGGGACAGGATAGAGTATAGTCTGATGGTTAAGAGACCTTTGGTATTTATTGATTATGGATGAAATGATAAATAAGGTTTAGGACCATTTAGAAATCGTTCTGTTGCCTTGATGAATTCACGTTTCACGCTGTTGTGTACGGGCTAAGACACATATAGACGTCAGTAAGTTCAGGGATCTGAGTTGAAATGACAGTTGACCGGCATAGTCGTACGTCACTCGCGTCGACCGCCAGTGGTCGTGTGTGCTCTGTCTTTCCTGTGACATTTAACTTATTTTTGTGGTCGTTCAGTACTTGTTCGTAGTCTTTTCGTCCGCGTAGCCTGTGTTAATCAGACAGGTCTGTTAGATATCTGACTGTTGGTGTCTCATCCACGACCATATGTTTGCCTTTTATATCAGAAAGGCCAGGATTCCTGTCTTTTGACTGCAGTCGTAGAAATGCAATTCTGAGTTGACGTAAATTTTTAATTTGATACAGTATATATAAGGCAGTTCTTACAGAAGATAATGTATCTACTTATAGAGCATGGATAAAACAATTTATTATGGAACAGTTTCTTATCAACGGAAAATTGCTACATGGTGATTTATAGTGTATTATAGTCTTACGGCACGTATTTGTCTTAAATCGTATGGTTGTGTGATTTGTATGATTTGCTGGATTTTAATGGAAACGTTAAGTGAGTAAGCAGAAGTACTTTGCATTGCCTTTATTAGACCACTGATAGCGATGAAAATTTTGTCTTTGTTTGAATTTTGTTTACTGAAGGCAAATAGCGAAGACCAGTCTCTAAATCCGAGGAATACCAGATCGGATCCAATAGATAAATTGACAGAGCAGTTTGGCGTCTTCAATAGACAGAGGTACGTAAAAGCAAGTTTGGTATACCAAAATCAATGCAATGAGATTTTACTTGAAGTTATCCGGGTACAACTGCGGAACATTTGTCGCTGCTTTGAAGAATGTTTCCATGGCTTTTTTTACTGATGATCTGTAATCGAGTACTTGTTCAATTAAAGCAAAGTTGGACAGTGTTTTATCCCCCAAAACAAACGTTCACAAGTTAATGTTACTAATATTAAGTGCTATTTATAATCTTGCTCCACAGCATTTTGCAAACTCATCCAGTAAAGTTGGGTTTATCCTTTTTGTGGTATGATATAATCTATCCAGCACACCGAATATCACCTTTTCCACAAGTTCATTTCCGCTTACAGCAAACTTTTTTTGCTGGATAGCAATTTTTCTGTAGTTAAAAAAATTTAAATTCTTTCGCAAAGCTGTCCAGCAAAACAAGATGGCGAATGAAAGCTGCGTGGGGAAGAAGTTACTGATCAGAGAGGAAACATTTCAGGCAAGTCACAAAAATAGCAACAGGAAGTGACTTAGAAATTGAGTAAGAGAAAGTCATATTTTGAAGGTCATAGTTCAAAGTTGTTGGTCTCTTTGATCGTATTTCAACTTCAAAGCGTCAAAATAGAATCGCTGAACATGTACCCTGTTATTCTGTACCAGTACGCCAGCTTTTAAGTACGTACAGACCTCTTAAACTCTTCCCGGTATAGTGATATTTTTTTTATCACTCATTGTCAAAAACGTCGTTTGAAACAGTTTTTCAATATTTAATGCTGGTAGCGTCCTACATGTATTGCCTTGAACATTCTTCTTGTCACTTAGAACAGCCAAAATAATCTTTGTCATAGTTATAGTTTGTGAATCAAATTTCTCTACTTAAATTTCCAATTGTATTCCCAAGCCTAAAACACGGATGTGGCTGGGTTATTCGACATTTTTATGTTTTAGGGAACACGGCGTTGACTTAAATCGTACAGCCTGCCCAAATTATGCCTATTTATGTCATCTGCCTAAATTATGTAAGCACTGAACGACCTGTTTGAAACATTACTGGATCACAACACGGTTATAAAAATGCTGTATCACCATCCAGCCATCAGACTATAAACACTTGACGTGGAGTGATTTTTCACGTTGCTGTATTGTTATACAACAAGACTATGAATCCCGCTTTAGTTATAGAATTTTGTTGGCATCACATTTTAGCAACTGCCCCAACTGCATATATTTTTACAATGTTTATTTGCTGGACCATCCTCTTCCTCCACCTTTGGACACTGTCGATTTATTAATGATTTGACGCCCAATTATGTACTGAGGGCCAGCAGCAAAGGCGTTACTGTTGCTGCAACTGACTTTTTTTGATCCGTTAGTGCTATTTATCTATAGCGGAGCCTCCGGGCGGGAGGCCCAGTGAACATTTTTCTGGTTTCTACAGTATCACCTGTCTGTCTTGGATTGTTCAACAAGGGACCGACTTAGCGTTCGTTAATTTAGCGTCCTGAGCGAAGGAGGCACTCGAGCTCTATTAGAATCAGGGTTGTGGTCCGGTAGAGAGAATTTCAAAGTACTACACAAGACAAGTTTATAATATCATTATGAATTCTTGGTGTTGTCGGCTTGTCATGACCGTAGTTAAAATACAGTTGAACATCAGTTTGGGTTGCTCCGTATATTGAAATCTATATGTTCTCTTTTTTGGTTTGTTTTTTTACGGTTAATGTTTTCTCTTAATGCCGTGTGTTATTTATTGAATCCTGTCTTTTATTACAACACCGAGAGGATTGTACCTAAAGAATCAGTTGGCCTTGGATGCCCTACCTTACTGACTTTTTAACCTTTTTTCGTGTAAGAAAACTAATGTTATAAACAGTTGCAACAATGGATATAAGGAGTTATACTAATTTGTCTAAGTCTATTTTTGTTTGGGTTTTTTTTCATGTTTAAGGTTAAAGAGCTCAGCCAGAGACATCTCGCCGGACGAGGCTCTGAAATATGCTGCAAGTTTCAGATCGACATGCCCTCTTGATGAAGAGTTTGTGTCAGAAGAAACATCAGAAAGTGGTGAGAACTCAAGAGGTCAGACAGAACTGAAGGATTATGACAAGGATCATGAAAAAGGTGACACAGAAGAAGGAGGATATGAATCAGAGGATGATTCGGAACCCACCATGTTTGATTTAAAATTGTGAGCCCATGAAGAAAGGTCCAGTGTCCTTTGTCGTCAACTGTGGGTCCTGCTGGTTGGGGCAGGAATTCCTTGGTTTAAAAGGAGCAGTCTGAATATTGCTGGGGTATTAGGGTCGTGGGTTGGTATTCCTTTGAATGTTCGCAAACGTAAGTTGATACACAGTGTAGGCGGTGTAGGAGTACAACTGGGGATGTAGGAGTACAACTGGGGATGTAGGGGTACAACTGGGGATGTAGGGGTACAGCTGGCGGTAGCCTGGCCATGAGGTCGGATTTACTGTTAGAGCAAGAAGTCTAATTTATTTAAGTTTGTTTAATGCGTGAAGCAAAAGATATATTTGATATAGAATTAGTTAGTTGATTATATTGTATTTCGTAAGTCGCGAATCAATGCAGTGCGCTCTGTGAGATTAATGGCGTTTATCGACCTACGTGCTGGATATGATATCTATAGATTATTGCAAGAAACGCATTTGTATACCGCTTTACTATGTGCTGGTTCTTATTTAAGTTTACACCCAAGGAAGCTAAATTTGTACGAAATTGCCAATTGAGAGTTTCAGCGCTGCATTCAAGAGGTTGGAATTATCAAAACACGCTTCTGATGCTCCAAATCGTTTCTTTTAATTGCCGTTTTTTAAAAGAAAGAGCATAATTTATTCTAACCGACGTATCTTACACTTTGTTCGTTGATGGATTTATTGGTACGTTCATCAACATGACGTGGTTCTCTATTAAAACTCCCTGTGCTAGTTTCTTATTGGACAGATTTGTTCTTGATTTTGTCAACGTCCATTTGCACTTCAATAGAATAGAAGCGGAGTATATAAATTGATTGTGATACAGAAGTTATATTAATTTGCTACCAGTATGTAATAATGCAGATATTAAATTTAGTATAAGCCGAAGCATTTAAATAGATGAGGTAGTTTCTGCAATAACATAGCTATCAATTATGGTTTCACTGTCATGCTTTAGTCTAGGTATACCGTCGTCGCCATCGGCATGGATGAATACCACAACGATATGGATAGATACCACCACGGTAACCACGGTATGAATGAATGCTACCACGGCATGAATGGATACTACTAAGGCAGAAATGAATAGCACGACATAAAGTAGCTAGTTATGTCATTTGGCTAATTCGCCAATGGTGCCTCGCAATGTAAGAAGGACAAATCATTTTAAACAAGAGGTTTGAAACCTATGCCATCGTTCATTTACTGTGCTCTAGCCCTACAGTAGTCTGTCGTTATTTTCAAAAGGTAAATAGCTCTGAACTTGTAACGGATTAAAGAGGGGACATGTGAGCGTAAACATCATGCTTGAATAGCAACGGTGGCTTTACCTATGTAGCTTTATATTAACTAGCAATATTTTGCCGTCCACCGTGGCAAATTTAAGTAGAGTAAATTGAAGGAGACTGGAACGAAAGTCTGTTCAAATGTCTGTTAGTAACAGTGGTTTGTTATACAAGTGGCGGACTTGAATTCATTACCATTTTTAGAAAATTTGCTTCTTTAAGTGTTCCTATATATGCTCTGTCTTAGACCCCGTTTACAAGATTCTGGTAGCTTGCCGGTATAATTTTACACCGGCATAAAACCGTGCCGGCAAGGGCAAATTTGAGACTTTTTTCTGAAACCATTTACACGATACCGATATCATGTCGCTTCGGTAAGACAGTGGCTGTGACACCACATGACCTTTATTGTGCGCTTGTTATACAGTTTTATTGCGACAGCGACATGAAATTATCCTGCCACCATGCCGGCATGACCGTTTACACGATGTCGTTATCATACCGGCATGAACTTGTGCTGATATGGCTATCGACATTGTTTTATTCCAGATTCATGCCTTCTCATGTCGGCATGCTACCGACGTGTAAACGGGATCTAAATTGTCATTTGGACCATACCTTTCACGTGTTACTCAATTTTTAACTGTTCAAAATGTCGAGTTTCTTACTGAGGGGAATTGAAAAATATGTCTAAACTAGCGGTGTCTCGAGAGAGGACAAGGTAATGGAGTCTGACTGTAAATTGGTTGGTAGGTTCTTAGCCCTTGTAAACCTCTGATGTAATCTGCCTTTCGAGGGCTGTTAGATCGAGTAAAATGTCCAAAAAAAACCTGTGTAAGTAGTTAAAAAGTGCGAGTAGTAGTTACAGTTGAACGTCAACTCTGCACTACATGGCTTCTTCATAGAATGGTGTATCGTGTGATAACTAATATTGTCGTTATGCAAGTAATATCTGCAACAGAGTACCTGACATTTTCCTTTCAGTATAAATTATACTTATCGTACTGGGTACAGGCCTTAAGCCGTCCTTTGGATTACTTTATAGCGTAACCGGTCTCTTGCGCATCAGGCAGAATGCCTCGGGTTCTTTCCGGAAAGTATAGAATTCTTTCTGCTTCTCCATTTGTTGCATGTGCAAATACTCGTTAAACAATGATTTAAGGCATTCTGTAGGTTAGAGGAATAGTACGGGTTGATCAAAGTAACAACTGCTACTTCGAGAACATAGAATAACCTTGACTACTACGTTCAGTCCCCCTGTGTTGCTTTGACCTCAGGCTGGAAACTAGTTTGCTACATGGGATCAATTGTATGTTGATTCCCTTGAAATCCATTTGGAATGTGCTTTTACCTGTAAGATGCTGATATGTTAATCTTGTGATTGCCACGTGGCCTGAGGATGTATGTAAGGTGTTGCAGGCACTTCATACTTCGAATTGCTTGATTTTGACCGGCTCAATGTTTTCTTGTTTGATAATGTTTTTTTGTGGACGTGACCCCAGGTACAATTTTGCCCAACCGATCGTTTGTATTTGTTAGTGTAACACGGATTTTGTAACGTGTATTCTGCACCAGCCGTCTGAGGACTTTGCTGTGGCTTAGAGCAGTTAAGGTCCTATACCCTTCCTAAACCAGTTCGGTTCGAAACCCCGACCTTCGGATTGAGAGTCGACGCCTCTAACCACAGTTAGCAGCAAGTACTATTTCAGCTTCGTTTTTCACTTTTAAAGTCGTTGTTTTCCCTCGCTCTCCCGACTTCCTTGTACGATCAAAAAAATAAAATTTGACCGAAGTAGAACTCGAGCAGCAAACGGGTCCGCCACTGTGCTGTAGCTTCCACGAACTTGAGCATCATCTTAGGAGATAGGATTCCGTCTACTTGCCACATTTAAATGAGACAAGCACTCGGATTGCTGTACAGTCATGACTCCTGTAAACTATGATTTATGTGCACCTTTCTAGATCACATGCCCCATGATAGTAAGACATATTGCCAAGACGCTGTTACATCTATTGTGGGAATATCTCTGTATTTGTAGACATTTTAGCTGTACGTTTAGCCTGTATGAAAATAGGATTTCTTTATCGTCTTCAATGATTTTTATCTGTGTTCAATAATGTTTAGAATTTTAAATGTTGTCTTTTAATTGTGGTTGAGTATGTATGATAAGTTATTGTTCTAAAATTAAACCAGTTGAACCTAAAATCTTAAGTGTGTCTAATTATAAGTATCATCAGGGTGTGTAAAAGGTAATGTTCCATGGACAACATTTTTACTTTCTGTTACAATCACAGTACTATTTTATAAAACAGACGGGGATTTACTTGGTTTATTTCTCCTGCTCCGTCTGATAACGTTTCTTATAGACATTTGTAAATTGGTACGTCTTGTCGACTAAGCATGGATATATGTAGAAAAAATGGGTACTATTATAATTCTTTTCTTATTCACATCTCTAAATTGTCGTACGTGACTGTAGACAATGGAACGTGACTTTCGCTATGAATCTATTGGTGTATGTATTCGATATAAAGTTGAAATGTCGAATATGAGTATCAAAGAGATATTTTTCTATGTGCATAACCACCGTGTGTTATTGCTTTGAGTTTCTTGTGACATGTAGTTTACGATAATTGTGTTACGACTGAAATGTTGAGCGAGATCTGTTGAAGATATCAAGCTGATGTTCGATATGCAGCACTTTAAATCTTTGCAGGTTCGAAATGTAACCAGTAAAGTACCAGTTAAGAGTTTTGTATCTGATAGCATCTTTGATTTCGTTTGTTATTTGTGCGCAGAAAGAAGTCATGTAAGGGTCCGTAGAGGTAGTCGTCACCCTGTTATAGAGAGCTTTTGTTGATTGTAGAGGACTCTTTAGGTTGTTTGAGTGACCGTGGGACCAAAAGTTGCAATTTGGTAAGCTCCATTGGTTGAATTTGTTGTCGGCAGGTATCAATGTATTGGTTCAAGGCACTAAAAGTGCCAGTTCGTGGTGTCCATGTGGATTAAGGTTTGGGCAATCTGGAGTATAGTTCAGCTTTTGTGGGTTGCTTAGAGGGACAAGTAACGGAAGCTTTCAACGGAAACAATGCCCGAACTTTTCAAGTGATATTTCGACGGTGTTACTAAGGCACCTACTTCACTACGACATGAATTTGAACGCTTCCTAACATGCGTTGACAATTTCAATCCTACTATTTAATTTACATGATCTATCTCCGAAACTTCTCTCCCATTCCTTGATCTTGCGCTGACCATCACCAACAGACTACATCCATACACTAGAAAACGACTCACACAACTAACTACACTATGACTTCTCACGCACCAAAAAAGGTTATCTAAAAGGCAAACTCATTTGGGCAAATCCCATGCTCCTACCCTCACATGGACTGATGCGATGTCTCCGAAACCCAGCAAGGAACAAACTAGATCATAGTTACTACTAGTCTTCACGTATCTTCCCCTTAATCATCCAGTCAGAGAGACAGGGTTACAAATCACTCCATACTCCAGTCTGATCCATTGACTGCACCCATCTTCCCGACACACTCATGTTATCCTGCAGAAGTGACAAAACATGAGATCACTTTGTCTACATCCCCATACAGTACAATAGTACCTCCACACCATCACCCCACGAGATTAGAGTTAGAAGAGATTCAGTTGTTTTCGTGAGCTTAACTTACTAAACAATTAGGCTGTAATATACAAATTCCTCTATTATTCTCTCTATATATATTCGTCTGTAATATATCCTCTAATAATAAACCCCTGCAGCTTGAGATTTCTCTGAAACTACAATCAATCAAAGCCTAATCACATAAATGTTAATTCAGAAGTAACAAAACTCCAGGAAAGCAACTGCTTATATAAACTTGAGAAGTCCATCTAGAAACCAATAGAACTTTTCAGAACAGTATAGAATGCGTTTGAACACAATAGAACATCTAAAAGCTTTTACAAGAAAACAGAAGAAAATGAAACTTTGTAGAGCCTTCATGTAAATATTGCTTCAGCATTGTTCCTACATCACAGGGAAGCTTTGTAGAAGGTTCTGTACGTCCATAACACCTCCTCACCTAGCCATTTGGTATCACCCTGAAGGCAAAAAATGATCATGTGGTTTACTTTTGGTGCTGCATCTGGACATTCGGATCGCTCCAGGTCCGAAATCGAAAAGTGTTGCTGGCTTTGTAGTTCTCTTTTAAGGATATTTGTCAGCAGCAGCATCCATGTCCGTTCATGTGCTGGTTCTTAATCCTCAAGGGAAGCATATCGTGGTTGCAGTTGATCAATGTCAACGCCAGGTTGGACAAGGAGGCAAGATGCAAACATTTATTGAGCAGGTACCTTGTCGTTTTGTGACAATCGCAGGTCCCCATTCGAGATCTTTGTCACATCAAGGACAAGGAAGAGACAAATGGACAGAGAGCTTATAATAGAAAGCATTCCTTGAGTAAGAGATCAAACTCCTAGAGAGCTGCGGTATGGAAATCATATTCAGGAGCAGTAAAAGTTTTAGAAAAACAATATTTGACAAAAGCGGATCGGAGGGCTATTTCTTGTTACATTTGAAAAATTTTGATTGTCAGATAGACGCCAATAGCTCATCTAATGTACACCAACAATGCAAGTGTGGCACCCCCTTGTAATCGACATAAATACCTACATTTTCCTAAACGTCAGCTCCATGTTGTAATTTTTTGTTTAGGTATTCCCTACAATCTATCAAGTCCTTAAAAATCCCTATCGTAAGTAGAAATCTCTATATGTAGCAACACTGCCTTTGACCAAATACCTCACCTCCTCACAACACCAAATCACACAAACACAGGTTTTCAACATAGAGCAATAGACCTTTTGTTTCTTCTTCAAGCTTCTAGCCAGTATTACTTCTATCAACTACGTTCGGACCAGCCTGTCACAATTCAAGGGGCATAATACTGGTACCTTTTCGAGTAGAACATGCTGACAGCAGGGAAGAAGTAAGTAAAATTTTTTACCAGCTGAGAGAAGCAGCCAGGAGCGTACTAGGGATAACTGACATAGGTGTGCTACAAATGCAAGCCATCGTGTTTATCTGCATTCAATAGAAATTGGTACAGGATCCGCATGTTTAACATCCAGTCTAATAAGAAATTCGACTATTGCCAATGTCATCGACTAGATTTTATCTGGAAACAAAAAAATACAAGCAAAATTTCACTAGGCTGTTGTCTGCAGCAAGTCCTATTGTCAAATGGGAAGCATTAAATAAATACTGCTCAGCTGGGGGAAACACTGCTATGTGCAACAGTCGGAAAAAAGTTGTTTAGAGTTCCGGTGTTCCACAAGCATGCCCCCCTGGTAGACATGTGATTGAACCAACAACTTGTTACTGTCTGTTGCACAAAGGGGGAAACATGATAGGAAGTAAGAACTTATGTGACACAATGCAGCTATTTTTGAGTTAAAAACACAGTGTACCAATACTCTTTTCATTGAAGAACACAAAGGTGATTATATTGTGGCAAATCTAAACTGTTTCACGTACAATATTTGTAGCAGTATAGATCCACCCCTGGGGAGATCTCCTTTTAGGCAAGAAAACAGCAGTATAACATTTTGGCCTTATGCAGTGATGACGGCAGCGTATATACACAACAGGTGCTACAACAAACATCTGCAGAAAACTCTGTACCATCCTATGACAGGACAGAAGCCTAATCTTTTTAATACGTGGACATTTGAATTCGAGTTTTTTTGCATACAACAGAGAAGAAGAGCAAACTAGCTGATAGATGTACAAGAGGAATTTTTCTAAGATATGATAAGAGCAGAATATTTTATTCCCAAGACAAAGTTATGAAGTAAAGAGTAGTGAAATTCCCAGTCAAGAAAGTGGTTTAGCAGCATATACAAACAGAGAGTGTGTTGCATGATTAGAGGACGCTATGTTCTTTTGATGCCGAAAAGTTGCCAGAGTTCCTCTTGGTGTTGGACCCTCAGAGATATTAAGTAATAAAACAGAGAAATCAACAGATGAGGCTAAGATAGAGCCAACTGATAGTCCAGCGTCATCTGAAAATAGGTGTCCTAAAAGGGAAAGAAGACTACCAATCACTATTAGTGATTAAATTACTAAGCATGAGATTAAAAACGATCTAGTGATGAGTTCAGTTGACTATTTTTATCGAGTTTTTTCATTTCCTCAGACATATCAGGAGGCTTACAACTGCAGATTCCTAGAAGTGGAAAAGTGCCATGGATGAAAAAATGACCTCTCTTCTTTACTTACTGTTAACAACACAACAATACACCACATCGTAGGTATGGATTGATATTACTTGATAATTCACTATAAAGATAAAAAGTCAATGGATAGTCTTCTTGATAGATTCGACATCAGCACAAATATGATCCAACTCCATAGCGGAGATTCTGTAACGTTTTGTACTATACTCTCTTTTTCCAGCCATTCACTCAACCCATTAACAATTTCGTCTGCTCGTCCTTCTCTGACGTCACGTCCCCAGCACTCCTTGTCCTGATCAGCCAACGTTTGAAAGAAAAACTTTAGACTCCCCTTTGACTGCAAGTCACATCCATCGTTTTTCAGCTGGGTAACAATGTTTTGCACTGTTGCAGCAAAAGACAAAAATCCTGCTGCATCACCTTTCCTCTGTTGCGTCAGGCTTTCGATTTCTTCATGCGTCTTCATACACTTCAATGTTGCAGATCGGCTGTGCAGGCACCTTGGTAAATATTCCTTTCAGGACATGCAACTTGATGCTTTGGTCTGTACCATCTGGGTCCAACAAAGTACGGAATGTGGTACAGAATTGTTGATATTCCCGCAGTACTCCACTAAATTTGGGTAGTTACAACTTGTATTTGACAATTGGCATCACTCCTTAAGCTTTTGCGTCTCCTCTGTTCACTGATCCTTTCTAAAATTCTTCTGATTCGACTGGGGCATTGTGGTGGGTCTCCTCTTCTCGCTTTGTTGATGGGCAACTTCTCTGGTCAAGGTTCGTCCTCTGTGGGCCGATTTTGCAGATTTATTCCCTCACTTGTTTTCTGGCCAGGCAAATGTCATTAAATAGAACTTCTATCCACTCGTCAGCAATTGACAATTCTTCTTCATCCTCTGGGAGTGCCAAGACAAGTGTGTCTGATTGTAAACCAAGGACCACACCTTCGAAACAGAAACTTGAATTCTCTGAGCAGTCAAGTTGTGATTCCAGAGAAGCTGTTGGTAGTTTACTATATGTGGTGACATGCACTAGACCAGCTCTTTGTTGGGCAGCTACTAAGCTAACACAGAAGTTAACTGATTCATTACAGACTCATTAGACAGCAGAGAAACATGTTTTGTGCTATTTGAAAGGTACTTTGGAGGCTGGGTTATATTACAGAAAGTCTAGATAGAATTTAGCCTTCATAGATTACAGTGATGCAGACTTGGCATCCTCATCAGAGAGGCAGAATACCAGTGGATATTGCTTTAATTTGAGTGTTACAGGTCCAACTATCTCCTGGATATGGAACAAGCAGCCCATAGTTGCTTTATCTCCTTGTGAAGCAGAATACATGGTACTAGCATCCGCTGTACAGCAGAGTGTATATCTTATTCAACTGCTTTGTGACTTGAAAGAATCTGGTCAGTCAAAAACGTTGAAGATAATCAAGGTGCCATTGCCCTCTCAAAGAACCCAGAATTTATACCAGCTAAATCCTGTAACTTATTCCTCAATAGACAGTACCATGGCAAATTTGCCACTCATGTAGACTTAAGCATGCATGACATACAGAAATCCCACTGGTGTAAATATTATATTATGTTAGCACTATATGCTAAATCCTTGACGTTTGATTGACTCCGGCAGCTGAACATATCTGACGTAAACGTTCTCAAAATAAATGGAGTCAAATCGAAGTGTATTTCCTTATAGTTGCAGATTGATCAGTGCAGTCACATTCTGTGGATGGATGTGGGAGATGCAGTGCTTTCCTTATAAAGAGGTAAGCTATTGGACTGAAGAAATTGAGGGAAATGGCAAACTCCCTAATTTGCTCTGAATACCTTGAAATTGCCTTTTTTCTCTGTTTTTCGTTGATTTTGAAAGAGTTCTAAAGCAATATTTCCAAAGTTGAAAATTCTCGACTTTGTGGACTCAGTGGAAGCCATGTAGACAGGAGCTTTATCATGACATGAGTCGTATGCT
>JANTCA010014233.1:0-26053 GCA_024741275.1 Chironex yamaguchii | reverse complement strand
AAATATGCCACTTGTGAGAGTATTTGTTTGTATTTGAGACAATAGAAGATAATAAATTGAAAGTTTGAAAAAAAAATCATTATTATTATTATTATTATTATTATTATTATTATTTAGCAACAACGATAGTGTAAAGCCGCCTTTACACTGTCGTTGTTTCCTAACTTTTTTTTCGATATTGGACTGCAATGATGGACATCGATGGTGTAAACGGCTTAAATGTTAGGAAAAGTTTGATGATATTGGACATTTTCAAGAGTATAAATGGTGTTAATGATCCATTGCTGAAGATTTTATTTTGACTTCTTTGCCCAAGTAGTAAAATTTATTGTAGCTGCCTCTGTGGCTATTGTACCTACTATTTTAGTAAGCCTACACATTGTTTTGTAAAGAGGATAGGATGTTTTAAAGAACCCTCCCGTTTATTTTAAGCACCCCACATTTATTGTGGGCCTCATTTTACGAAATTTTCTATTTCCTGGCAGGTTAACATTAAGGCAAACGCCTCGAAACTCCCACTTGATCAACGCATGACGTCAGAATATGTCGGTGCCTCTGAAAATGATGATAAAATGATGGTAATGATTTTATTTTGACATGAAGTCAAAATAAAATCTTCAACGATGGATCATTATCACCAATTACGCGCACTGAAATCGTTAAATATCATCAACTTTTCCGAACGTAAGCCGTTTACACTATTGTTGTCCATCATTGCAGCCAGTCAGACGTCGAAAAAAAAAGGTTAGGCAACAACGACAGTGTGAACGCGTCTCAAGACTCTTGAGGTTCACAACTGGGGTAACGTAGAATGAACGGGGAGTTCTTTAAAAATAACCTACACTCGTTACCCAGCAAATGTAAAAACTGACAGAGGCAGTTGCAATAAAAAGTAGTAAATTTTATTTTTTTACCTCCATCGATTATTTGCTCATGTCTCCTGCACATAAAAAAAATTATTGATGGAGTCCGCAGGCAAAAGAACTTGACATCGTGTGAAGAGCATCACGTTGCTACGGTCTTTCATACAACCTCCAAACCGTTTGCCATTCTTTGTATCGTACGGCTTGTCTTGGTTAATGACTTTTTCAGGTTGATATCGCACATGTTACTTCATCTTTTATGTCACTCTGTCTAACGGGGACTTGGAGTAATTCAAGTTAGTCAGGTGCACGAAAAAGGCTTATGGTATGAATAAAACTGGTTGCCTTCGCAAGTACACCTATTTTATTTTAATTAACTTAGCTTTTACGCAAGTTGATCTTTTAAATGTTGCTTAAGGTAAGACATCGTTTCTATAATTGCGGGAATTCATTTTCTTGTGGACAGCAAAGCTGTGTCGAAAAATTTGTTGTTAACTGGCAAGGTTTATAGTTAGGAACAAGTACCAAAATAATGTTAAAAATAACGTACCGAAGTAACTGTGGTGCAAAAACCTTGACCCATTTGTTGGATACTTGTATGCTTGTACTCTTTAGCCTCAAGCACAATTTCTATGTCGGCCTATACAAACAACCCCACTTATGCGACATTTAAACGTTCAAGGGATAAGACATTGTTACCCAACTTTCCTGGGGGAGGAACATGGTAATGCGGTGCTAGAGATAAGCGTGAGGACGAGAACCGGTTAAAACTACTCGGTCTCGAACACGTACCATAAATTCCCTAAAATGATATACGTATTTCGAAATTTAAATAAATTCATAACCTTTTTCTGCTATTAACAGAACCAAGTCACGTATTAAAAAGCTTTAACGAGACGACAAGACGATGTCCTCTACTCGCTTTCTCATTTACATCTGGTACTCAATAACGCCCAGTTATTAGACTTTTCCTACCTCCGTGTAACCTTACCAAAGAATCTTTTAAGAGAATTTAACGTCACAAAAGGGTACATCCTCCACACCTATAAAAGTACCTCGTACACACTTCCTAAATAAATATTTAAAGGATCGAAACGACTTTAGTTTCGCTCTGTCATCTTTAAAATCACAGGTCCAAGTGGGTATACAATTTCTCTCAAAGCAACAATAATCGTCAAACAATAGTTCAACACAATACTTTTGTTTATCAACAAGAGCAAGTTCTGCCTTGCATAATGACCTTCTGAATGCTACAAACTGCCGGTGGGTAATGCCGTATTCTTGTAACTTTTACTCTGTTGTATGTGGGTGCACATTCAAATTTCCTTGATGGAATTCAATAATCCCTTGTTCTGGTATTTCTGAACGATAACTGATTCTTAATTGAATATGCGTGGATATTGCCAACATAATGCTCTTCCTGTGCCACTTGTTCAATCACAGGTACGAAACGTTCAATCACCTCCCAACAATTCTTTTTGATGATTCCTCTATTATTTGAACTATAAAGTTCCATTCATGCGATGAAGAGTTTGGAAATGGAGTCATTGGGACAGTAGCCATTGCATAAGAAGGTCAAACCAAACCGAGAAAAGTTTCCATAAAGTTATTGCTTAGAAATAAGACTGTCTTGGACTTCATGTTGCCGCAACTAACAAAGCTATTAGGCTTGGAAGCTAAGAAATTTACCGAAATAAATGTGCTAAATAAAATAGATAGATTACATTCTGTTCTAAACGGCGTAGTAGCTGTCGAAGAGACAAAACATCAGGTATTTTATCCCCCCAAGCTAACCTTGAAATTTGGTTTTCTTTTTTATAAAGAGGGCTTCCTCTATAGTAATCTTTAAGCCAAAACGAAAGATCACCTCATCCTTAAGGCGCCTAGGGAAAGGGGCCGTTGGGTTTGAGCTTTGGTACCCTTTTGAGAAGTTTTTCAGCAATGCAACGATTACATACTTAGTTGAGATCATCCATGACAGCAAAAAGCCACAGTTCACTGGCAATGATGCACGGTCATTGAGACCATAACGTTGATCACGAAGGATATATTCAAGTACTTTTCAGCTTAGCCCGCCCGAAATATGCAACTTTTGACTAGTAGATGAGTTTCTGCAATACACTGAAATTAAACTGTTAAATTTCAAAGTCAGTACACAAGCGTAGATTTTTAACACAAAAATTGGTTACGTGTGCATTGAAAATGGCTGCTTGCTCATTTAAGGAAATGACACAGAATGCATTATGTTTGATTCAAGCATTAAATTACAATGAAGAACTCTTCAATCTCGTAATTATTATTGTATCTGACTATCTACACAAATCAGGATATCAAGACAAAATAATAACTTGAGTGCGAAAGTTAGATGTTTTCTGATACGGCTTGCTTGATTTTTTTTCAAATCATAATTGCCTTTTTATTTCATTTTCGATCGACTCTCGAAACATCTACGATAAACGCCTTTGTTTGTACTACACCTGTCACTCTCTTACTCGAATTCCCACATATGAAGCTATGTGTTTTCACACAATTTGAACGTTGTATAGCTAAACGTAAGGAGGTTTTCATAAAAACGTGTAACAAGATTAAACACGATTACCCCAGTCTCAAAAAAAGCACGTCATCCTATTTTCCGGGAGGAGTCCACATCCTATCTTTTAAGTGTATCAAACCGTGCATGTGTACAAAGTTTCATGCTTTTATCACAATTTGCATGATTGTTGTCTACTATGTTGTTTATCGATTCCACTGCTTCACATAAAAACTATAAGCATTCCGACAGCGCAAAACTCCGCCAAGCCAGTATGAGTATTCAAAAGATCTAAAGCAATAGGTGTCGTGTTAACAGTAGCTTTCGCCACGCTGATTTCCATGCTAGTTGTTGTTTCACAAAGATACCATTACCAAGTATGCGCTGTTATATTAGACGCAATGGTAACTGGGTTGCTCCTACGAAGAGTTCCTCACTAACGGAGTTTTATGAAGCCATCATTACCGAAAAATTGACCCAGAATGCAGGATTTGGATCAACCCCCCCTAAAACAATGGGGAGGGACTGTGCAATGACAAGATTAATAACACAAGATCACAAAGGCTGAACTCAAGGTTGAGTATCGGGAAAACACAGGGAAATGAAGAGACAAGTGAAAGCTGATAAGAAGACATGGATAGAGTATATTGCAATGGAACCAGAAGACGCAGTAAGAAGTTAACATGTGAAAACAATTTATGGACTAACCAACGTTTTGTGCAGCAAAAGGCCCAGACAGCATGTAGCAGTAATTGAGAAGGGCGGGATCTCTTACTACACAGAGAAGAGGCCAAGAAGCGGTGGGCAGAACATTATGCAAAAGAACTAAACAGAGACGACCCACAAGAGCTAGTACCTAATGTTAAGGCCGAGAAACAGGAGCAGATGGAGGATATTAGATGTTTGCCACCGATGTGACCAGAAATCAAGAAAGAAATCAAACGATTTGAGAGCAGAAAGGCGCCATGTAACAACTCGGTAACTGGAAAACTAGTGACGGTAGACATATGACACACAACACGAAAAGTAAAGAAACTGTTGGAGCAGATATGAGCGCAGGACAGAGTTCTTGAAGGATGGAGAAAAGGAATGGTCATCTGAAAGCCGAAGGGGAATTTAAAAAAATGCAAGAACTATAGGAAAGTCAATGTCAGGCAGAACGAAGGACTTTTAATTGGAAACAATGAGATGGAGGATGTAAACAAGAATAGTGTCTAAAAATGCAATAAATTTCAACCCTCGATTTCTCAATTTGAGGCATTGTCTCTATCCTTGACCGGTTTTTGCTGCCACTCATCACATCATGGAAACCTTGAAACGTAAGAGGAGAATTGTTGTAAAACTAGTAGGTAGTAATATCTAAATTTGCTAAAACCTCACACGCATTGTAACAGACCCCCCCAAAAAACCCTATATAATTTAACTGCTACAAATGGTCTTGTTATAGTGTACCCGTAGGTTAGGCTTATTTGGTTTAAAATGAGGCAAAACTATTTCTTCAAAATAGGTCATTTAAAGCATATGTCAAATTATGCCAAAATACGTAACAACGGCTTTGCATTGGTTGTTCTGCTACAGTTTGACATAATCATTGCCCCAAAGCTTGACTGAAAGAGCTAACAGTGAAACCGACTTCCTGAAAGATTAAGGGTCACCATTAAAAGTCACGTGTTGATCGTTTCGGATTTTGCAGGAAAATGGTCTTTTATGACGAGAACAACTGCTAATTGTCTTACGTCGTAGGCTCCCTATTCTCAGACAAAGAGTAACATTTGCAGGCAAGAAAGAGAGGACAGAAGTATCGTTTAATGTATTTGGTGAAATGCCAGAATTAAAACATCAAAACATGTAACGAAAGGCAGAATTCCATCGCAGAGGCTTGTAACGTAGTCAAATCTAGCTAACTGGAGTGGTATCTCAAGTTAAATGGAATAATTTTTCATGCGATCGGGCTATGTGCTGGGGTGGCATGCCCCCCGGCTCCAAGTGTTTACCATAAACCCTCGATTGGGTCTCAGAAAATTTTTTCAGCGCCGTTTGTCACAGTTCACATATAGTATTTGAAATTAAAAATGGAGTATGTTATCTTTCCTTAATCGTGATACCACACGTGAGGTTCTAATGATATAATTTTATGCCCAAATTGAGATGGGGGAGATAAACGGAGATAATATATCAAAATAATGAAGTTGGTATTAATTTTACCAAGCAAGACTCGGCAAGAGAGCTTGCACTTTATAGGCTGGAGATAGACTTTATTTCAGAAGCTAATCAGTGGCTATACGAACATGCTTCACGGCCCTTTTCCCAAAGGTTTGACCAAGTAGGTACTTTTTAGACACACCTGGCTCACTTCTTCATTTAAGAAGACCTATATGTTTATAGGATCTGCATACAAACGCAGATGCCTTATAAAGACGCCTCCCTACCCGCCAAGGCAAGCAGCTGTTCAGTTTTACTCATCGCAAGGTCATAAACCAGTCTTTGAATGTGATTGAAGCATAATTACTGTAGGTAATATCGAACGTAGTACTTTGCATCAATTACAGCAACAGCAAAAAGAACAGAAAATGAAGGGAAACGAAAAAAAAGAAAATGGAAAGAAAAGAAGGAAATGGCAAAGAAACGGGAAAAGAAAGGAAAAGGGTAGTAAAAGAATTTACATTTCCACTCACGTGCCATGAACACAACCACAAGCACGTACATAAACGTTACCTTCATAACCGGTTATCCGCCACTTTACCTATCACAACTAAGCAAGGTCCTCATTATAGCTGACACATCCGAAAGGAAGGCGAGAGAAACCCGAGAGAGAAGCCACTATGTACATGTGATTTTGATGTGAAAAAGATTCTTCTACGTGATCCCAATAAGTTTTCTTCTCATACCACCCGCATTACATGCACTGCCGCAAGGATTTGACAAAGTCAAGAGGCCGAGCCATCTTTCATTTCTTAATGGACGATCACAATTTACTCTTCGTCTAATTTTAAAACCTATCACAGTGATTATCTGATTTATAATTAATCCTACCGATTCATAAAAATTAGCATAAAAACAATAAAAATAGATCTGTACAAAACCAGTCTTACAACATTTACGTGTCCTGTTCCCTTCAGAATTCAGTAACTATCAAAACATGTATCTGTACAATGAGAATACGGCGAGGAATATTGCGTCACAGTCCTACTATGAAAATAGTGAAATGTATTAAACGAAAACCTTAACCACAATTACTCCACACAGCCATAACTGGTTATAAGAAAGAAAAACTGATCAGCAAAAGTGAACAAGTCAACATATCTGAGGTTGAGACACAGTTTTCTCATCCAGCACTTTCCATATCCCACAACTGCAACGGCGAATGTCTTGCCATCTGTCCACTCGGAGGAACTTCGTGTCGAGGCCGGCCTCGTTTCAGTTCCAAATTTAGCCCTCTCCTTGTAACGACAGCATTTATATAGCTTGCAACCAAAAACGTTGTCTCCAGTACCTAACGTGATAAAGAAGTTTGACCTATTCAACAAGCCTACTGGAGTCAAACATGCTAATAAAATAACTTCTAAAACAGAAAGATCTTCAAGAGAAATCAGGAATACGCCAATACTATGTCAACAAAAGTAACAACGAAGACTTGGGAAGGCAGAAAAATAAAAACAAGAGTTAATGTTCCACAGTTGACGTAACATCGATGAGAGGCAGAAAGAAAGGAAATCGTAGAAAAAACAGTGTAATCCTTGCTAACGTATATTGCTTTCAACCAGGTTTTTGTATCAACAAATAAGTTAATATAGGGCGCATGATCAGGGGGACAAAACTCGACGCCACAAAACTCCTTGCTTTGGAGGTCAAAAAGTGTGCAATGTCACAACTTGTCGCCGTCAACCCTGTACAAACAAAAACGAAAGCTATAATCTTACTCCTTGACACAATGGCTCTTATATATGTTAAATTTGACGCTTTTTACGTACAGTAGATTTAGATTTCAAAGCACTTAAAAAAGCTGTCAAGCTCTACTAAAAGTCTCACCTTAGCATGTGGCATTTCAAACAGATGCCTCTCGGTCTTTTCAGGATCATCACTGTCCTGAACTACAAGCATAAAGTCATCCTTATATCCACCAAAAGTAGCTATTGATGTGTACCCAAACGTCCCTCGTATATCCTAGCAAGTAAAAGAACAGCTCGAATAACAAAGGATGAAACTCGGTTAAAAAGTGAATGAAGGACAGATTGGTTGATTAATCTACTGATTAATCGATTGATTGATCGACTGATTGATTGAACGATTGATGTATTTATAAATGAGTGAAGATAGTCAGTGGAGTGCATGCAGTGTGTGGGGTGCATGCAGTGTGTGGAGTGTATGCAGTGAGTGGAGTGCATGCAGTGCCTGAAGTGAGTGATTTGAGTGCAGACAGTACCTGCAGTGAGTGAGTGGAGTGCATTTAGTACCTGCAGTAAGTGGAGTGGAGTGAGTGAAGTGAGTGAATGAGTGGGAGAGTACACAAAAGTACCCACAAGCTACGAAGACGTGATGAAATCTAATTTGCTGACTGTCACTATCGCCGTTAATTGGCAGAACAGACATTTAGATACATTAATGCGACAAAATAAATGAAAGCAAAACTTTTCAATGATAAAAACACAAACAGTACGAAATAGTTACCCTTTCTTGAAAATTTAAAATAGTCACTCTATCTTCGTCTACAGCGAGCCAGACATGAACAAATTCTTCTTTCTTCCCAGACGATTGTATTTTCTCCTATTTACAGAACGACATGGGAAATGCATTAGACAAAGATGGAAAGAGGCAAGGATCATGCTACATCGAAATATTATCATCAATCAAGTTCAAACACAGGTAAGTACAACATAAATAACCACGTAGCCCTCTCTGAACGTAGCATTAAAACATACACTGGTCTGCTCCAAAAAGTGCTTTGCTAGATTCTCTCACCAACAGACGCACATTCACTACACTTCATACACATTTTACGTTACTACATTACATCGCTGTTGATCATACCACTCGTCTTCACTAAAGCGACACTTACGTAGCTGATATGCTTACCTTCGCCTCAAATAATTTTGCACCAAAAAAAGGAATCTTTTTAGCGTTAGCTAGGTACAAATTGACACACTCTTTAACTGACTTCAGTCGGAGTGTTGACCAAAAATCGGCAACATTTTTGTACGTTTTTCTAAAATAAAACAACAAAAAACCATCACAAACGCTGAAAACGCTAGGTGAAAAAAAACAATGTCTGTGGCTGAATGCAGTGAGAAAACAACGTTTCGGGCCACACCAGCAAATCGTTTAGAAAGATGCACACTTGTCTTAATTACAAGACAATGCCCACATTGTCCGTTCGAGTTAAAAATTGACAAAAAGATTCGATATCTGTACCAACGTGTTTGTACTGACTGGGAGTTGAGAAATGAATAGCCAAGGGTCAAGCTACGCGGGAGACATTTCAAATCTTAAAAACTCTCTATACTTTTATAACCTTTATTCTCCCTTCTTCAAATACATAAATACATACATACAATAAAAAATGATACCACATTGCTGCAAATCTCTCTTAAAAGAACAAGACTGGTCCTTCATCTTACCTTCTTCCCTGCCCACTTTCCTCGGAAATAAGGCGTTCAGGAACAAATTTTGACATAACGTTATCCATCTTTTTCATCTGATCAACATAATTCCCGAGCTCAATCTGCAGGGAGAGGGAAAATATTAGGGGTCAATACCATTTGCAACTTCTCAAGTTGTACATTAATAGCAAACAACAGGAATCATAGCATGGTTTCAATCTTCATCCAATTCATGCTACTAATTATAACTACTTCCAACAAATCAACATAAGTTACAACAATGGTGCGATGACTTAATGCTGCAACAAAAATCAAACCAAGGAAACAAGAGCTTTCTATTTTCATCATAATCATTATCATCATCACCATCATCACCATCATCACCACAACCACTATCATGACCATGATCATCATCAGCAGCTGTTAGCACCTTCTAGTTATAGCGCACATCCCTCATAATATTATTTAACATATAGTAAACATTAAAGGTAATTAAATATTTTATGTAACACAAACAACTGTCTCGCACTATGTACTAGACATTACGTCATACTAAACAATATATTACATAAAAACAAAATAAAGTTTTACCTTAAGGCCTCTCTAACATTGAAAAAAGTGTACCTATTGGTTAAAGGTCATATGTTGGCTTACGTTATATTCATAAGGGATGACAAATACCGTTCAATCAAATTCAATTGGGCTGCAAAGTTTGCCTTTACACCCAAAATTCCACAAAATACTGTGTAGTAACACTGTACTCTGTTAGGAAGGAACCAGCAGGGCTAAGCATTAAATTTATGTTTGAGTCCAGTCAAATTAATTTATTTCTAATTTCGTATCAATGCCAAACTCGCCTAAGTCGTGTTTGGATGATCACCTGGCTTTTCTGCTCTTGTTTATAATTCTTAACTTGCTCCGATTGTATACATTGGCATACCTTTCGTTTGTTGTCATTCTCGTAAGAATTTGAGTAAGAAATACAAAATCAAAACCGCTGATAGATTATTCTTGTATTCGTACCAAATTTATATCGAACAGAGTTCCACTTGTCTTACCTGAGCAAGGAGAGCAGCTAAATAGCATACATTTTCCGATGTCGGTAGAAGATGACCAGACATGATGCTATCATTTACCTAAGAACCCAATTATGAAACTAGATTTATAGTACTATAAGCAAAGGCAATTAGTGAAAAACAACAAACCAGAGCTGTTCGATATACGGGGTATTGTGTAGAAAAATTATTTGTCACTCATGTGATAAGATAAGTTGGAAACCTGTTTCATACAGTAAAGAAATACGTACTGCATATGGCACAACAACAGGCTGAGTAGGTAAGTAAAGGAGGCAATGGATGATGCTAGGTATTGTTTATAGTCCCGAGTCCAAATGATAAAAAAGACATTACAAGGTACATCATTGTAGTCGGCACAAGGGTGTCAGAATGAGGAAAGTAGATAATGCTATAATTTGTTCCTGGATAATTTCAGCCTTGAGAACAACCACAAGATACAAGACAAACACGGCAGAGATAAGACGTTGAAATAAACAAGCGCGCATGTACAAACAGAACCATATTCTTCCGAGACGATTAACAACTCTTTGAGAATGGTAGTAACAATCATGATATTCTGAAGGAAAATGTTCAGTTCTCTTCTTCAATGAAGTAAGTCGAAAGCCATTTGTAGATTAAGTAGTGAAAACACGTTTAGTATAAGCTCGCCTTTGAAATTAAAAATTACATTGAAAGTGGCGTCACTAACAATTTTAAACAGCGCAATCAAGTGATGGATTCACGAATTCACCCCGCATATTTTGAACTGAAATTCCTATCCTTCCTTACAAGTAAACTGTAGCACGCAAATTCAGGCAACATTAGATAATTAGGCATCTTCTTAATAGATAGGGGAAGACTAGCAAATCGACCTTGTACCCTGGACGTTTCTCCCAGACCACTACCTCCCTCGCGAGAAACGTTCACAAGTTTAATTTCTAAAAATGGATGTTTTCCAAAATATTCATATTTTGATGTAAAGAGAGAAATTGAACTTACAGTATGACAAAAACTGGGCAAAGGCTTATTATTTGTTAGAGTAACTTTATTAGCAACTTAACTGGGTTACTTCACTAGTCTAAGTACTAAATCGTGCCTTCAAATTATTAAATACTACCTTGGTGCTCTTTTAAATGTCAATGATACACAGTAGTACTGAGTTGAATTAATTAATTAATTAATTAATTAATTAATTAAATAAATACTAAAAAGATAAATACAATTAATTAGTACATAAATAAATGAATGAACGAAAGAATAAACTAATCTATGAATAAATAAACAATCTTCACTTATGTACATTAAAATTAAACACCTTTCTTATATCCTTCTTAAAAGAGATGGGTTCGCATAACCTCTGTTAGACAGCAACTACTTTGTATAGCATAAGTCAATATATTGGCTAAACCTTACCATGTACACCAACAGATATCGCTCTTTCTCCGTTTGACCTCGTACCAAACTTTTAAAGTACAGCCTTTGAAACGAGAAAGCAATTGACTAATTTATAAAAACAGCAAAAAGCACAACACTGACTACACAACCAAGACGAAAGCATTTATCCTTTGGCTTCTAGTAAAACCCACTCGTTCATTTAGATGATGAAAAGGCCATGCATTGTGCAGTGCCTTATTTGCTAGAATAAACATCAAAATACCAAGCCAGACAAAATAGAACAGATTTGTTTAACTCGTTGTGATTTAAAACAAAACGGTGTTCAGAAACTTTGATGTGGTTCTTGCCTATTTAAAAATCA
Organism: Chironex yamaguchii; assembly: GCA_024741275.1. Taxonomy (NCBI): domain Eukaryota; kingdom Metazoa; phylum Cnidaria; class Cubozoa; order Chirodropida; family Chirodropidae; genus Chironex; species Chironex yamaguchii. Next base: position 14,252 of record JANTCA010014233.1, on the reverse strand, counting down.
AGAGCTGTTAGCTGAGGCGCTGCGCATAACAAGCTTCCCTTCTCAAGCTGATACTCGTTCTACTATAATACAATACCACAAATGAACTGGTCCACACATTTAAAAGACAAGACAAATTTAGCGAGAAAAGCACTCAGTATGCACAGACCTCCGCCAAAGATATTGCAATTCCAACCAAACATATTGCATATCTTGCAGAACCTTTTGGGGGCTTGTCCTGCAATTTTGACGAAAGTGCCTTTTGGGTTTTTTTACCATTTTCATGAACTTATACGTATAAATGCGAAAAATCTTAAAAGTCTTATCTCCCAATGTTAAAGAATCATTAAAAAAATTCCTGGATCCAGACGCTGATCCGGATCACCCCCAAAATTTAACCATTTGTTCCTTATCAGAGGTAAGAGAGTTCACGTAAACTTCGTCGAGATAAGTTCACACGATTTTGAGTAATCTTGCTAACAAACATACAGACAGAAAAACAAACTATGACAAAACACAACCTCATTGTGGAGGTAATGAGTTCTACTCATCTGATGTGCCAGACGAGCATGGTACGTGTTACTAGTAACCAAAAAATACGACATATTTTCAATCAGAAACCTAGGTTCAACAGAGTAAAAGAATTGCGCAGAATTGCTAGTTTTAAGCATAAAACACTTAAGAAGCGTAATAGATGATCATTGAGTAAGCCACTAAATATCTTTACAACGTAAAATTAGTTGATCCTGTGCTAACCACGACAGTAAACGTCATCTAGCATTTCGCATATCATCATACCCGAGTAAAGCTTACAGACAAATCATCATGCGTTTTGTACATTAAGTTGTTTATTTTTACACTTCTCTCTTCCAAAGAAAGTGACAACATGTGACTGATGTGATAAGCGTACAGCAAAGATCAATTAAACACTCCTCTATTAAGGTTATCATTGCAGAATCCTATTAAAAATTGTTACCTGCATTTATATGTTAATTTGATTTGTTTCTGTTTTTCTACTTTCCCTTGAAGAAAATTTTTCATGGCTTGCTCCCATTTTGCGATTACGTCAGCGAGCTGGAAAAAATGGACACAATCATTTTACATTAAAATTTTGAGTATAAAGAAATATCAGGACCAATGCCTAAGTTTATCTAACTTTCCCTGCCTTCATTCGGAATGTAAAGCATCCAAAATTGGCTATTTAATTTTGCGACTTACAATGGTCGATCTAGTCGAGCACCAGTTTATTTCCATTCTACCACAAATGCAGAAACATGGTTGCAAAATTGATTCATGTTTTGGAATAAAATGTTAAAAACGGATACAATGAGAGAGGACATTAGCCAATGCGTCCACATTTGATTGAGATGAAAGTCCCGATCCCCATCACCGTTCTTGTTGAACCATGCCCATTGAACAATTTCCTTCACATCCATCACGGAACTCGACTTCATTCATGCTGTTACTACTAAAGATAGTCCTATTTTCACTTTTATCTCTGCATGAGATTATAATGATTGTATCCAAGCCAATCAAACAATCCAAAGGTCTATATACAGTAATAAATTCACTTTTCTTGTATAGTACGGCTGATCCCTTACATTAGCAACAACATAATACAATTGAATACCATGGGTTTTCGGGGCAGCCGGCTCTCCGAATACTTTACTTATGAAGATATAACAGATATGAAGTTTGGATTTCTACATCTAGTTCTACTTTCAGTCTATATTCCTTAAATATGTGTATTTTATCACTCACAAGTGAGCACAATAACCCTCCTTCGATTACCAATATTTGATAGCACTGTTAGAAACATGAATAAACATCGTCTCAGACGATCGATATTTGAGTGAGGTACTCGAAAGAATTTAACATGGCGTCTCCCTAGTGGGCAACCATATTTTAGACGGTTCTGATAGCCTCTTACTAAGAGTTCTGATGAATAAATTGGGCTAATCTCTTGTTCGAAACACTTTACCGGTTAAAAACAGGTTCTAGTACCGTTAAAAATTTTAGTGGGCTAAAATGTTTAATTAGATAAAATTTCAGTCGCTCGGAAGTCACTTTTTACAGATTTTTTAGCTTTGAATTCCAACTAATTTTAGTGACTTTTACTTTCGTAAAATCGACGTCAAGTAGCGAAAAGTAGGTTTTCAGTAATTCAAGAAAAATAAACGGGAAACTCTAACAGAATAGAAAGAAGTATTTACTCCACATCAATACATGTCACTCCTATTTCACGACACAGTTATTAGGTCTTGTTATAACACACTTACAGCCAAGATATAAAGTGTGTACTTTAAATATACAATGTAATGCTAATCAGAAACATGACAACAGACATTAGCGAGCCAAGAAATGATTAAGCACTCATTGATCACACCTTTAGATCAAACTGTAAGCAATGTTCCACCGGAGCAATTGGATTATCACTAAAAAGAGCATATCCACTTTCGGAGCAGTCCCTTATTCCAATTTCCTAGTAATTTGAAAAACAATAATATAGCATTTCATTGTACCTAAAGTACGTTTTACCAAGCAAAACAAAGAGACAAAATGTTTGTTATGACAGATATGGCCTTATACTTGAGTCACGTAAAACATTTCATCATTCAAGAAAGTAAAAAACACACACATAAATATAGTATAGAAAAAAATAGTTCTATCTAAACCTTTCTTTAAGTATAGTAGTAAAGAATTTGCCTCATGTCAAGAGTAGCAGGCTGTTACTTTCACTTACGTCTACAGCAGCCACGGGCGACGTGATGTCCTAAAAACCTGGCGGTGAAAGAGCTACTAACAGCCCCCTCAAAACACACCAAACATCACCACAAATACAATCCTCCTTTAAAAACATTCCTGTTACTACTCAAAATGTCGTCGTGAAAAATTCTTAAAAATTTTTGTTTCAGAATCGACTAACCGAATTGATCCTTTCACAAAACTCGGCTACTGTGGTGGAGCCATCGAAACCAAACACCTAAGAGAAACAAGTAAATGATGAAAGACCCAAAACGTTTCTAAATCAGTACAAGAGTCACAAAGAGGGAACACCGTTTAAATCACCTGGAAGGTAGACAGGGCACTATATCTGCTAGTTTAATCTAAAGATGACACGTGATGTTGCATTCTAGACTGCATCAGACGTCACTTTACAAGCACTGGCATTTTATAAAGAAACTATCGAAATATGTGCCTCATTATCAAACCATACTATCAAAATTGCATATCACAACCGAGTCAACTATATTTCAGGGCTACTAATTACTCTGTTATACATGAGCTGCAGTTTATTGTAGTATGGTACAAAAACAATTAACAGCAAACTAATTTCCTCGTAAAAAACCTATTGAACAAGGTACATTTCGTGTTAAGCTCACGCCGGAGATATATTTACTCAAGTCTGCGTTCGCGCCCATGTCACAAAACTTGTTTTATGAAAAGTGCTGCCAACTTTCGGGAAATGATTAATGCATGGACCATAAAAATATGAATATCGGCAAGCTTTGTTTGGATGAAAAATCGAGCATATAAAGAGAGTGTAAACGAATCATGTATAGGGTGTCAATACCTTGATTTTTTTGTTGCATTAGCCTCAACCCAAGGCAATGCTTACATTTTGGTCGCGGAACAAGAACGAAAAACCCAAGCCACCTTTTCTTTTTTATTATCGTATATCTGTATGCCAACGTTAAGAACAAAAAAATCTTACGCCAGTACGCAGAGTAGGCACAGTAAAAGCCAAATATCATCGGCGTAAACTACCTGGAAAGCACACTGGGCTGATTCCCTTTTATATAAACCGACTTGCAACCACGTCCATTGGATTGGTATTACTATGTCAAATTTAGCATCAGTCCTTAATCTTTCATATACATAGGACTAGCAACTATGACTGTCCGTGCACTCTTGTCTACTGGTCCAGTTACGTAACTGGAACGTTATCGGAGAGGGAACAACACACATACGACCTGTAGTTCTGCCGATTATAAAAAACTATAACTAGACAGCCTAAGGGGGGCATATATTACATCCGATATTAAAATAAATTAGATGGAGTTTGCTCTTACCTGGTATGTGCCATTTACCAAATGAACTGCAATACTCATCGGCAAAGGACGATAATAAGGATTCCGAAGGACAATTGATAGTACCTAGCAAGAATAGAAAATATAAATACCTTAAGCAGCGAAGAACATGCAAAACTTTAAGAAACAAGTGGTCATAATGAATTCTGCAGTACTAGAGTGAATATAACTGAAAGAATAAAACATTTTAGGCGAAATAGAACATAGTTCACATCCATGACCAATAATCACAGCAATGGAGCAGATGAAAAGTCATCTCAACCTATCGACGAAGGTTAACATATTCTTGCACTGGCCTTGTATTAGATAATGTCAGCGAGCAAATTGTGAAATATCCTGGAACTTTGGCTACTAAATTTCGACAATATTAGACACAAATATCCAGAAGTGGCATATCTGCAAGCACAAAACAAAACTGACTCGTACCAAAAAGGGTAATCATCGCGACATGTTTTCCAGAATTCCAAACTTTAGATTACCTCGAGACGTGATGGTCTTGCCTCCCGATCTCCATTCTTTAAAGTTCTTTCTAAGTTTCTCTGGCAGTACATTGCATACCTACCGATGTCGGTACTAGAATTAAGAGTATAGGTAACATTTCAATATTCACAGCGTAAACCATTTTAATATTTACTCACTGTTAACGAACTTGCATCTCTGTTAATGTAGCTTTCTGCTGTTGCAATGTGTAAATACTCTTAATGAGATTAGTAATACTTGAAACTGGATGAAATACTTGCATGGTTAGTTATACATCTGTTGGTGCTTACGCTAATAATACGACATAATGTTCAGTCTCGATTCACGGATTCCATTTTAAGATTTTTCTCTTTATCGATCGCATATTTTTGTTGGACTGCTGTGCTTAAATATCTGAGAAAAAAAGACCCAGGGTATTGGCTATAGTTACACTTTCATGTCTGGGTAAGTTTCAGTTGTAGTTCCGACATATAAGACTCTATGGGCACATGTTGTTTAGTTTTTTCAATTTCCTTGAGCAATCCGTACTGAATATATCGGAATATAACTCCCTTCTCTCTCTCAAAAGCAAAACTTCCAAGAGTAAGTGGGTTAATCACGGTGACTATTTGTAAAAGTATACTGCTACATAAAGTCACTGCGAAATGTAACCATATACATATAGCTACATAAACAAACTCGATCTATAACTGTTAAAATATGTCATTTTAAATCATAACCCTTTTGTTGATTCCACCAAACAGCGTCTCGCTCTCACAGAACATTCAAAGATTACTCAAACTCAAAAACAGCTTGTTTAGCAACAAAAAAGAATGGTGTTTAATAGTATCTTATTGTAATGTTAAGTAAACACGTCTAACCTTTGCTACATAGTACCCATAATGCATAATAGGTATGGATTACTTGAGCAGTACGATAAGGTGATGTAGAAAATTGAAATACGAGCGAAGTATAATTCCAGTCGCAGCTCTGTACCAGGTTCTCAAATTTAGAAGCTTGGTGTGCTTTACTACAATTCTGACCCAGTGCCCTGTATTATTGTTTCCGTCAAAACGATCTGTTGACAGCAGTAAACTTCATGCATTCACAGTTAAATAAATTTCACTTCCATACAAAACCCTGGCTGTGCTGCTCCATGAATCAATATTTACCACCATACATATTTACTTGACTGAAAAAGGAACATACTTGTCATTTTCATTTCTGCTAAGATGCATCTTCACCAACCATAACACATGTAACTTCGGAAGAAATAAACTTGTGCACAGTGCAAGCAATTGCCAGCATTGAAGATACACTGCTTCTGGTACGGGACTGAGATCAATGGTCTGATCACCAGCCGTATGATCCGTGAGCCAGTCCGATGTTCCGGTCAGAAAGCTCTAGAAACCCAAGACAGGCAAGGATAAAAAAAATTATATCATACTGAGCCATAAATCCTTACTTGTAAAGTCTACGTATTTAATAATAAAACTTCCTTCAAGTAACTTTCGATGATCGCAGATTGTATTGAGCGAGAAAACAAAGTTGATTAAAAATCATCAATATCTCCTCAACTCCAACCTTTCTTAATGCCTTCCGTTTGCATGGACAAAACATGAATTTGTAGTTATCAGTCAGCAAATATATAATCGTACCACACCAGAGATGACGACAAAATTGTAATCTCCAGAGAACCTAACATCTCATTTGACATGAATAAAAGTCTCTGTCAGGCTACGCTCGATTATCAGTTCAATTATGTGATAGGATTAAGTGACATTCGTCGAAGACTGATTGGCAAATATCTAGCCCTCATTTGATAAGCAGGTGTTGATCACTCCGATTAACTTTGAGACATACCAAAAATGAGTATTTTATAGATATGAAAATGAGCACAATAATATACCAGACGAACACGTGGTTGCAGATTTCAGTGACAATAAAGTAGTTGACGCCTTTTACCTCCAATTTAAATTCGTGGATGGCTAGAAAGGAAGTATGATTACTTGCTGTGTGACTGGCAAAAGGATAAACGGAGGCAGTGGTTTGGGGTTAGAAATTCGTTGCAAGTTTGCACTGAAGGGTGACTATAGAGCTGCTGCTCGATAAACAAAGAATTTGAACTTTACATTAAACTAGTAACTGAGAGCAAAAACAATTTTCGACAACGAAAATTAGCTATGGATACTGTACTGTAGGTTTCTCTTTTACTTATATCTCTTACTTATATCTCAAGTAACAGAGAAAAGACAGCTTGCGCCTAGCTATAAGATTTTAAAGTTGTGCTTTTTGAATACCCGTCTCCTTGTACAAATCTCACTTCAGAACTCAGCCTTAATAGAGCCGTACCTAAGGAGAACCAGAATGAAAAGTGTCAAACTATCACAGCACCATAAATGAAACCGGCAAAGCTGTAAGGACAGTTTTTACGCCGTTGTATTGGATAAAGCTTTTCGCAAAAAGACATGCCGTAGTCCGTGTTCGCTTGATGAAGGTTATTTTAGGTGTTTGGGAAAGTGTCCCCTGTCCGCTCTATAGAATTGTATGCCTTAAAGAGGTATCTGCCAAGAGAGGTTTTACCGTACTATCCGTTTGGTGCACTTACTTGTATTCTATTCATTCCTTGTCTGTGTCGATATTTTGTTGTTTGCTTAATCAACTGACAATAGATCTCTGTTTGTAGCTCAGGGTGTTGAAAACAGAGTTGTAAAGTGTCTTGAGCCAATGCCAAGTGATAATCAATGGCTGATTCTCTGATTGTCGTAGTTGAGAAAAGATGAATACTCTACGGTAATAAAAAGAAAGGAAATAAGACTTTTACATATCTGATTGCACGTAAAAGCAAAGTATTCGAATTAACATTTTCCAGCAAAAGAATACTTGCTTGCTTGCAAACTCAAACATAAGTGCCACTTCACCTCACTGACAAAGCGTGTCCACCTTATAGCATACAATAATATGCAAAGAAAGGCATTTCTTTCTGTTGTACTAACTACAACAGCCACGTAGCCATGACCACCATTAAGGTAATACAGATGTATCATACCAAAATATGTAAACTGGTAAGGTAGTAGAAGCACACTTCGGAAACCATCATCCTCATAAATCACAGGCTTCGAATTCCGATTCATCTATGGTGGTATCTTCTCGTCGACTGCTGATGATGGCGTGCGGTAAAATAGGTCAAACTGAGGCTTTAAACACCAATGATCAACACGTAGAAACGTACAGTGAAAGTGACATCCACCGCGTGTGGATGAAAATATTGTATAACCTATGTTACCAATACTATATGCTGTGTATATCTTTTTTCATGGTAGCATGCAATTACTGACTAGTGTACATCAAGTTCAAATCAATGGGGATACTGCAAAATCTACCAACAGTTGACGGCAATCATGATTCCTTCCCACAAGAATATATTTCGTTATCCATTTCCACAATTTGCACGAGCTCATGGCTTGGTTGAAGCTATGCAGGTCATGCCGGAGATCCCCGGTTTGGAGCTATAGTCTAGACTGGCGTAACAGCGTTAATTCGAGTCTATTTTGTGGCCGCCGTGTAATGACATATTACGCTTTGCCATAACATTTTATATTACTTCACCAATTATGAAAGCTTGGCGTGGAGACTTTCGTCTCCTAAAAAATCTCCGGCGTACACGTTAATTGGATCCCATCCTGGCCTCAACGTCACAGTAAAGGTACATACGGTAACAGAAGTTCGCTGAAATACTGCACAATACCTTAAACAATTTCAAAGCACCCTCTTTTAGTCCACCAGTTGACAACGTCGTCAAAGGCTCTCGTATCAAGTTTCTTGAGTGAACTAAAACATTACTTTTCCAAAGTCTGTTCCCTATCAAAACGTAAATATCTGTTATTAGAAATTTAACATCATCCAAAAAATACACGAGTACACAATAAAAAAGCTATATTTCCATACATCTGGTATTACTACTTCTCTTCTGAGTTGTTTAGCTCAAGTGCTAAAATGCTCCAGTCAATACAGCACGGCAGCTGATATTTTTGTAATTAGATAATCGAAATGTACAGTCACATACTTCACAACGATATCAAGTAAAGAAACTATTCAGCGATTATGGGCAAAAATATTATATAAACGTTGTAACTTATACAGCAATCTTGGAGGTTATATAGATCCATTCGAAAACTTTTCGATCTACAAGGCCTTGGTTATGCGACAGAGCACCCAGGCAACGCAATGGCGTCGTTAGGTTTGACAACGTGCAGATAAACAGAAAGTAATGCTATTTCTTTCATATCCTAAATTCCAAAGAATCATTGCAAACTCACTGGTTACGATGAACATGCAATAGTACAGACAGTGGCACAGAAAATGACAGTTTTAATATATTACAGTAGGCTTTTCCATATTTCAATGACTTTGCATAAAGCAAATACTGCAAATGAACCGTTATTACTTAGAACAAACCATAGCAATACGACATAAGAAACACTCGAAAAAGTGCGTCCTAAAAACGTTCATCCTTTGATTCCTTGCAAAAATTCAATCTCCTGTTGCTCGCTTTATACTCTTGAATAGAACAAACAAACAAACAAACGGTTACCTGAATCTCCATCAACACTCATCAGCTTCTTTACCAAATTTTCGAATTCCGTTTCCTCCTCCTTTTTAGCACCTGAACACAAACTATTGATGTTCTCGAGCCACTCTTCCTTCAAAATGAAAACGACGAAAAGGGGAAAACTGCAATTAAGACAACACCTCTATACACAAGTTATAAGCATAACAAGATCAAATGTTTCTTCCTTTATTCTAGTAGTATCAGCGACAATATGAACTGGAATTGGCACTATAATATACCTTGCCAACACCTGTTTGAACATATTGCGGTTCACTATATAACGGGCTTCCATCTGATGCATAGGACACAACGAATTCCACAATAAAATTCATTGACAATCACAAGGCAGTAAAGCTTCACTTTCATCATCACGAGCAATCTTAGAGTGTTTCAATGGTAGTAAAAAATCAAACTTTATGTCACGCACGAGCGGGAGTTTAAGACGAGATTTACGACGACTGGGATTGCAACAAAAGGGCACTGTACGTACCTATTTTGCAACAAAGCCTGAAGGCTTCCTCCTTAAAATTAGAACGAAATTAAGTATTGGCCAAAATAAACTAGCTTGAGATCACTGCAAGCTATCTGCTCAAAGTCAGCATAGATAATGGGCGTTATTCGGGGTATCGGGATCAGACCTGCCTTAATACATTTTACCAATAAGTTGTTAACAAAAACACGTGGCATGTCCCGCTGCTGCTGAAACACATAGATTTACAGGTATTTCAGATAAATTTCCTACTGTTCAATATTGCCTTGAGCAAACACACACATTCATATATTGTCGCAGGCAAGCAAATACACGATGTGTACCCTGAGAATTTTCAACAATACTGAAAATAAAACCTGATATCTTAACAGGAAGCTTGAATACTGTACTCAATCTCCATGTTGAGCAATTTGCACTTACCATCTCTTCTTTACTCGGGATAACTAAGTATATAAGGTGACTATCCTTGATACACTGAATTACTAACGTGCACCGTCCATCGTCTTCATTGGCAGTTATCTCGGATTGGGAACTTTGCACTTCCATTGGTGTGACTTTGATGACCTCCCTGAGATTCAAAGCATTGACGGGCGCCTAAACGAAAGATTACGCGGAGAAGAACATGACTGAGGCATACAGAAGGATCAAAGTTACACGAAAAGGTGATTCACTAAAGGAATAAGAAAGAGTCCTATTTTTGGCTTTCGAACACGATACACTTAAAACGGTTTATGATTATGGCCAAACGCTTTCAAACATCATCAATTTCACAGTAAACTTACGCAGACGTGGAAGCGTTAGTAAACCATTAGACTCATGAACCAGAGGGTTCTGGTTTCAAGGCATCGGAAAGAACTATTGATCATGGTTCAAGATAAAATAGGCTAGATTCAGGGTGAATGATATCAATGTGTAAGAAACAGCTTTGCACATTGAAAGTGGTATCAGTCTTACGGTAAAAACTATACAAAAATAAGAAAAATTGTTTAGATCCCGTCTCTTCTTTTGACATGATAAACGGAACGGGGAAAATGATTGTAAAAGGAACCCCTTCCAGATTTAGCTAACGGCGTAACAATTGCTGCTTTTCACTGGTCGGCACCATGTTACTCTGTCTGAGTTACTGTACAGTATAAACCGCCTTTACTCTTCAAAGTTAAAGAATAGTTTGTTGTGGAGACACTTGTTCTTGTCCGCTTAACAAACAACATGGTTTAAAGAGAGGGTCAATGAAATTGAAGAAGACCATATAACTGTTTCGTTGAGTAACATTGGCAATGGTAATGGGATCATGTCTGAAAACGATTGTAGTCTGCCGAGAAGATACTATCCAACTTATTCACAAAGGACACATTGCCTTGTACTTGATAGCACAGAGCCAAAATTTACCAAAAACTGCAGTCCTAACGTTATTGCCCCGTTTGGCATTTTTCCTCATTTTTTACAGCCTGGGGTACTCGTATCCGAGATTTTCTCCGCTAAAGACCGAAAACCAATATATAAATGATAATAATATGCTGATAATAATCTAAACACTTACTTGTTCAATGTCACTTCTGTAAAATATTAGGGATCTCTCTTTCAAAACGCACCAACAATGCCGGGATAAACCTCCTTTTACCTAAAATAATCAGGAAGAAAACAAAAATTAGCAAGTTACGGACGAAGATTATACATCAATTTTGCATCCTTTGACAGCGACAGCTTCACGAGGAAGATAGAAAATGGCATGAGACAGCTGTCTTGCAAATCGGAATTACAGGGATGAACTTAACCCTTCTTCACTTGGAAATTGCCCGGGTTGGTAGTATCATAACACAAACTGTTTGGACAACATATAAGTTAGCGTCTGCAAAGCCCAATGTCACTTGACAAAAACGCTGGGGTACCGTTTATTGATATTACATTTCTCCGTGTTGACGCCACTCTGTTGGAGATCTTGACTGAATTTACTGTTCTGACCGTAGATAATAACGTAACCATCTGCTGTAGTTCTAAAGGCAGGAAACGGTGGTTTATACATACACTTGTTTAACAAATGCAATTAACACCCTTGTACTGGAGACATGTTCACAATTCATAGTAATACAGCACACTTACGAATTAGGAATTTCCAGTAGCATCGTAAATACAGGATGGATAAATTAAGCCACATTACCGAAGCAGTTACCTCAATGGCTACCTGTCATAGCCATGTTATGCACTATTCTGAATTGCACTTTACAATTGACTTCCACTGCAGTGGTAGGCTGCACTATGAGACTTGGTCGCATTCAGGAAATATAATTTTCATGCTACATATCTTCAAACGTCTAGGTCTGAATAAAATTGAAAAATATCACCCAACTGCCGAATTTCTGTTACAAAGCTAAAGTCTCAGCTAGCACTACCATAGAAAATGTCCGTAGCGTACACTTAGACAGAGTCTTACCAATCTGACCTGAAAGTAGTCTATGTGTATTTCTCTCTAGCTACTACAAAAATGCATACTATTTAAGATCTTATACCAACCCATACCCCTACCACCCACCTTCACAATGCAATTAAACGTCACTGCAAAAATTTGTCGTTTAACACTCACCCTAGTTACCCAGCCCGCATAAATCGTCTTTTCTCCGACCCTAGACATCAGTCTTGCTCCTGCGAATCTTCGTAAGCTCTTCCTTAAAACTGGAAAACCGGTATAAAAATATTCAAAGTAGAGGATTTAGGGTATAGTGAATGACGTAAGCATCATGGACTACGTTTTCGCTCTTACAAAAACTAAGATTAAAATTTTACACCTCCGGATTATCGTTTCCAGCTCACAACAGATGTTAAATTGTTCGAGAAATGTTCAATTATCAAATCTGAACCAAATTGTCCAACATTGCGCGAGTCAAGTCAACTAAACATATTAAAAAGATAATAAAATATAGATAAGAAACGTAAACGCTTTACTTCGCCTTCGAGTAAGCGCTTCGGTTGGTCTTCAATCTGTAGAGAATCGCACCTCATAACTTCGTGACTGGCTTTATGTGGTCATGCCAATGAGCACGATCACCATAAGATCAATGTAGCCCACAACGCTGACGAACCCTTGCATTCATTTATTCTGAAATGCTCCAAATGAGTTCCAGCTCTTAACATATGCTTTTTTTTGACAGTAAAATTAGCTCACCACTCGCCTAAAATCACACATGCACATATGCAATACAAGGAAGGGCCAAGTCAACTAGATATATCAGTATAAGGGGAGCAACTCTGATAAAATGACCCCACTATACCCCTGGGAAAGAACAAGAGAGTCCTTCATATTTAACAACGAAGAAATCTGTATTATAATCTGTATAATACATTAGTGTGTGCACTTGTCTACTCTAAAGAGGACTCCTGTACTCGGAAACGGCAAACCTAGTACTAGTCGCTTGATTCAGCAATTTTTTGCGGAGACGCCGAGTTCTATCATTTAAACTGTTGGCTGTTCCTGGTACAGTTCATGATGCATCATAAATACCAAACGTAAAGAATGCACTGTCAATATAATATACTAAAAGGTATACCTCGAATCCAGTCATCGCAGTCCTCGGCACTATCTGCTGTCATGTAGTAGGTTCTAGATGCTGTTAACATCTATATTGAGAAGACGACAACGAAAAGACATTTTAAAATAGCAATGACACTGCTGATTGCCTTTGTACATGAGAAACAGCGAAGACGAGACAGTAGACAACACAGCAAATCGCTATTTCCTTGCCACCAGCGGTCTTGTAAATAAATAAATGACACAAAATTTAGGGCAAAAAAATACTACACAGGTCGGTCGATGGAATAATCCATCACGAAGCATGTTAGTTAAGTTATAAATATCAAACAATTAAGTAGCCAACGAGGATCTCCAGACTACAAACCTGAAATTTCTTATCAGCAATCTTCACAGACCAGATCAATACACGAAGACTTTTAGTTAGTGAACCTCGATCTACACGACCCCTACATCCAATATTATTCTAATGTACTTATACAGATTAAAGATAAAGCAAGAACTCTAATTCCATCTTTAACTAGGAAAACCAACCTACAAAGGCAGAAGACTGAGGACAGAAGGGTAGACTTACAATACCTCAAATGTATGTAATTTAGGGGATCTCACGATCTCAATCACATCGTCAAGTGAAATCTGCCCCAATGGCTTTCTCTGCATATCGTTCTAAATGAACAAGAAACAACAAACGGCTATTACAGACATACAAATTACGCTAACTTCGCTACGTTTATCAACATCACTTCAAAAACCTTAATAGCGCCGGACAGGTCAACAGTACGCCATTTAGGCTCACAACAGATCACGAAAGTAACATGGGCGTACAAAAACAGTTGCAACACTATCCCCGAATTTATCAAAAGAAAAATCTCAAACTAAAGACAGAATGGCGCAAAACACAATAATAGTAATAGATACAAGATCTAATAACAATAATAATAATAATAACAACAACAATAATAATAATAATTTTTTTTTAATAATAATAATAATAATAATAATAATAATAATAATAATAATAATAATAATAATAATGATAACAATAATGATGATAAACAATGTTATGGATATGACGTTAAACTGCGTCAGGTTGTGGAG